>BQNB010007345.1:74637-91328 GCA_026074375.1 Tanacetum coccineum | reverse complement strand
CTCTTACTTTTTTATATAAAATAATTCATTACTGCTAGTTAAATATTTGTTGTTAACTTTGGATTTTTTTTGGTTTCTTACAGACAAGGTTTGTTATAAAAGAGGAAGAAAAAGTATTTCAAAAAATAAGAAAATCCATTCGTTTGATTGCAGTAAGTTTTTTATAAATATACTTCTAGTTTTGTATTATTTTGATTCATAGTTTATTCATAGTTTTTTGTTTCTTATTTATATGATTATGATGATTCTATTGATGAAGTGGATCCTAATATAATTCTGAAAGAAATCATTAGAGGTATTTAATTTGTTAATGGTTTATAATACTTTGTTTCATGAGTGTGTTATTCTGTGTTGCAATGTGAACAATTTTTTTGTTATTGTCGTCAAAGTTGTAAAATCGTCTGCGGGTGGTCTGGTGCTTGACCGATATTGACCGCATTTGACCGATTTTGAGCAATTCTGACTAGTTTTGACCGTGTTTGACCGATTTTGAGCAATTCTAACGAGCCAAACGACGGTTGGCAGGGTTGTGTGTGTTTGGTTTTATATAGTGGTGGATGTGGGTTGGGGTTTGGGTTTTCTCAAACGATCATTGGATTGTGTGGGTGGGGTTAAGGAGAGACATTGGATGGTGATCCATTTGATGAAAATGAGAGTGTCTTGATTGGTTTTTCTTCTTTATTGTTTCTTTATTACCAGTTTGTACAAATCTTAACATTGTTTTAAAATACACAATAATGATCAAACATCTTAAGTCATGATTGCATTATTTGAGCCGAGTTAATTGTTCTTGACAAGACAATTTTGGATGTGCGTACTCTAAACAGATCTTATTCAGCTGGATTAACATTGCAATGCATATGTTTTTTTAGACAATTAATTTATGTTAAGAATAAATAGTAGTGGTTGGCGTAATTTGTGTTTCAAACAATTTGATATTGCAACTTTCTTTGCACTCAGATTGGAAATTCTATGTCTTATGTTTAAGTTTGTTTATATTATTAAACATTGCATGAATGTTTGCTAGAATGTAGTAAATTAAAGTGTAAGGATATCAAAGATATTGAAAACAGTGAATACGATGAGGATAATGAAGACAATGTTCAGCGCAGAAGAACAAAATTCTTCAGTCTGTTAAAAAGCTTATGTGTGGTGTGGTCAAAGAAAAGTGTCAGGGATAATGAGAATAAGAATGTTGAAGCTGTTAAGTTATCGTCATCTGTTAAAAAAGGTGTGGGCGTCCAAAGAAAGAGTCATATCATGGAAACGTTAAAGGTTATAATTTTTTTTAACTATACATTATTAAAAATTTCTTATATTAACAATAATAGTAAGATAAATATTTAAGATATGTTTTTCACAAGTGAAAAAACATTTTGACCAATTTTGACCACCTTTGGCCAAAATCGATATATGTGACCGCCTTTAACTGGTTTTGAAATCCTTTTAACCAATAAATAATAGTAAGATAAATCTCCAATATTGACCGCCTTTGACCGTTTTTGACCAATTCTAGCCGATTTTGACCAATTCTGACCGCCTTTGGCCAAAACCGATATAGGAATTTCTTAGCGGTGGACCGCCACCAACCAATATATCGGCCGCAATCATCGATATTTACAACGCTAGTTGTCGTTTTTACTATTGAATGGTTTTTTTTGAAATTTAGAGTTGATTATTAATTTTAGTAAAATTAATTTCACATGTGAAAAATATAAAAAGGCAATTACTCTCTACTTTAGAGTTGAATATATCTCCCTTCCTAGGCTTATTTCTCTCTACTTTAGTACCATTGTACAACTTAACTTGTTTTAGATACCCAAATTGTCAAACATTTTAAGACATGATAGCTTATTTGAGCCGTGAAATCGTCTTGACAAAACAATTTTTTGATGTGCTTCTCTAAAGTCATTATTAGCTGATAACATTGCAAATGGCAGAATGTTTTTAAACAATTAATTATATGATTAAGAACAATATAAATGTTTGGCGTTGTGATCAACACGGTTTAATATACTTTTAAAAAGATTGTGATTGATTATTGTTTAAGGTTGTTCTTATATTATAACCTTAACATGAATGTTGGCAGTTGTTAATAAAGCAAGGTGCTGAGGAATACGAGGAGAATGCAACTCTACGATGAAGATAATATGAAGCATATAAAGAAAAAGTGTTGGGGCTAACGACGAATAAATCGTCATCTTTTAAATGGGAGTGGCAGCCAAGGAATCCAATGATGAAGCGAAAAATGTAAACAATTGGTTCTTAAAAGAAATAGAAACTACGAATTACAAAGCTGATGATGATGATAATGATGGAAGAGGATGACTCTTCTTCTGAATTTGCAGATGTTAATAAATCAAGTGCTGATGATACCGAAGACAATGCAAACGATAAAGATAAGGAAGACACTAGTTCAGCTCAAGAAGAACAAAATAATGAAGATTTTGAGTCTCTGGAAACTCCACCTATTAAAAGGCATGGTCGTTCAAAGAAAAGTGTCAGGACTAACGAGAATAAATCATCATCTGTTAAAAAGCATGGGCGTCCAAGGAAAAGCAATGATGAAGAGAAAAAGCAAACAATTGGTTCTCAAGGTAAGAAGCATAAAGCTAGTTCTAAAGTAAAAAGAAAAAGAAATACAAAATTTCTGATGAGAATAACGAGAATATGAAGATTCGTACTAGAACAACACCAACAACACTCTTTAATGCGATGGCTATTCTAAATGTTGATAGGAAGAAGTGTTTACATGAAATGGGTTTTGGAAGTATGATTGGAATGGCAATTCATGAGCTTTTGAGAACGCTAGGTTTTTACGTTATAGATAATTTAGATACCAAAACAAATGTGTTATCTGTGTCTAATAGTTCCATTCATGTTACTTCTGAATCGGTGCATGACATCCTCGGTATCCCTATTGGTGGTTGTTCAATAGAGTCTTTGCCACCAAGAAGTCCTAACGACCCTTTGATTAAGGAATGGTTCTCACAATTTGGGGAGAAGACAAAAATTCGACCAAACGATATTACTGACATTATTGTTTCTACAAAAGATGCTGGTAAATTGTTTAAAATGAACTTTTTGATGCTATTTGCAAACACAATGGGAATGTGTGAAACGTCGGGAGCTTGCAACATGTTTATACTCTGAAAAAGGTAAGATCAGGCTTCTTATCATGCACCAGGTCATATGGGGTTTTGTTATGACGAGTATGAATAAGGGATCGGTTTTGGGTGTAATAAGCAGTAGCAACCGCTTCTGCCCACAGAAACATCGGTGCCTTGGAGAAGATCAGCATTGTCCGAGCAGCCTCAACAAGAGTACGGTTTCATCTTTCGACAATGCCATTCTGCTGTGGAGTCCTCAGAACTGTCTTTTGGTAAAAAATGCTGACACGTTCATAATATTCAGTCAAATCTTTATTGACAAATTCGGTGCCATTATCGATACGGATGTATCTAACAGTTTTGTTGAGACTGACTTGTATTTTCTTTAGAAATTTTATGACGACCTCTGGGGTCTCATCTTTCTATCTCAAAAACTTAACCCAAGTAAACCGAGAGAAATCATCAACAATGACTAAGATGTTTTTCTTCCCATTAATTGTTTGAACTCAGTGATAGTTATTGTCTTGATTTTCTATACAATGTCTGATAAATTATTGTCTAGATATGTATATCATAATGTTTTTTATATGAGAAACAAGTTGATAAATTTTAAAAAAGGGGGAGAAATAGAATTAAACTCATTAATAATTTATAAACTTCTATTTTTATACTAAATGAGTTTATGTTTTTTCATCATCAAAAAAAAGGAGATTGTTAATACAAATAATGTCTAAAAACGTTATTTATATTTTTTGACCTCTCAATGTTTTGATAATAACAAAATGTGAAAACTGATAACCCGCCTTTTCAAGGGGTAATTATATCATATATAGTATACGTATTCCAAAAGATTCAACGAAATTACTTTTGACCAAAGTAAAATCTAAAATCTCCTGGGTCGTTTCCCAACGAGGCGTGAATTGAGAATCAGGATTAAGTTCGTGATCGCGTTTTTGAATGATTTTAAAGTTTTTGGGTTTGGATTCTAATTCTACTGATAATAAGCAAAGAAAAGTAGAGAAAACCTAAAAACGAAAGCAACTAAAGCTTAAAACCTAAAAACGAGAACGAGAATCAAAACCCGTTCTATAAAAACCAAAATTCTACAAATTTAACCCTACGAGTGCAAAATTAATTTTCCTAGGTGCTAAATGATAAAAGAAAATTTTTAAAAAAAGAATTATATTTTTTTGATTTTTTAATAATTTAATATGAATTTAAAACAGATTTACACTAAATTAAATATAAAAAATAGCAAACTAATTATGAAAAATCTGAAAAAATTACAAAAAGTGCTTAAGAGTAAGCTAAACCTAGGAAAAATAGAAAGGGTGAAGCAGCTTATCGAAATAAGCTGGAAATAAGCCAAAAATGGCTTATAGCTAAAATGACTAAAACAAGGTTAAAAGAATAATAGGGTGAAAGGATGACAGAAAAGACCCAAGGGCACGTTTGGTAGCAGAGTGTGTGTTAAAATGCTTGGTTGATGGTGGTAGAGGTCTAGGGTTCGAGCCTTGGCTCACCTTGGGCTTCCCACTTTCCCAAGCATTTTTATTTTGCAAAATTTTTTTTACAAACTTGTTTAGAAGCTTAAAATAATAACTTTTTGTAAAAGCACTTCTTATTAAAAGCTCAAATAAGCCAGAGATAAGCTTAAAAAGAGTGACAGAATTGGCAATTTAGACTAAATGACTAAGAACTAAACTGTTAAGCATTTTAAAAACTAAATAAGTTAATGAAAAAGTAAACAAGCTAACAACAGTCAATAAGTTATACCTAATAAGCACTATAGAACACAAATAAGCAAATAAAGAGAGCTGAACTAAGCTTAAAATGACAGATTACTTAAAGGCTTTTTAACTTAAAATTTCTAATCTAAAGTGCTAAAAAGCTCAAATAAGCTCAAATAAGCTCTAACCTAAACCTAATAAGCTAAAATGGCTTAAAACTAACTTAATAAGCAAAACTAAACCTAGAATAAGCAATCCTAACAAGCCAAGATCACAAATAAGCAAATAAGCACTTTGGGCTAAAACTGTTAACCAAACAGGCACAAGGACACTTTTGGGCTTAATTTTAAGCCACCTAATGGATCCTTATGGACTTAAGGATTATACCCCTAAAAAGCTTATCCTATGGGCTTTCTAAATCATCACTCAGAAAATAGTTTGAAAATCAAATAAGCCCTAAAAAAGGCTTATGAAAACAGTTGTTCACACTGATTTGCTACTTTTTTGGTTTTTCTTTAAAGATAACTAGGCTTTTGCAGACCTATAAATAAGCTAGAAAAATAAGTCTAAAAGCTAAACTAAGCTAAAACAGATAAAAATTGACAACTAATGAGCTTATGCTCAAAAATTCAGAAGCTAAAGACAATTTTAAGTAACCAAAATTTGAAAATTAAAAAGAACTTTTTAAAACTAAAACATGACTTGACAGATTTTTACTAAAACAAAAATGACAAAAGACTCTTTACCAACACTAATCCTACTGCATTTTACACTTTAAAAGAACCCTAAAAACAACCTTAAAACAATTTTTAGAACTCAAATCAAATGAAACAGTTTTAAAAGATTTTTAAAAACACAGATTCAAGGAGCTTATACAAGCCTCCCTAAAACTTGATTTTTTCACTTTAAAACCTGGCAAAACAGATTAGAATGACTTAAAAAGGCTTGTATAAATTGGCCAAGTCACCCAAACAGTTTTTACACTATTTTGACCCTTTTTAGACCTTAACCCAAACACCCCTTAAAAAACTGGTTTTGTATTTTTAGCTTATAAAACATAGTTTTAAGCTTAAATTTTGAAAGAACAGATTAAGTCCAAGTATAATAAGCAAAAACAAGAATAAAGCAACTTTCAATAAGCAGTAAAATAAGCAAACAAGCAATGAGAAGAATTAAAGCTACTAAGGACAGATTCAATTAAAAACTCAAACAAATGACATGTAATCAATACACAAGCATAAATAAGCATAAAACAGCATAAATAAGCAACAATAAGCAGGAATAAGCAGTAAATAAGCAAATGCACAGTAAATAAGCAGAAATTTGAAAAATAAGAAAATGGAAACTCACAAAGGTCCAAAGCTTTTGTCAATGATTTAAGGACCCAAATCAGTCCAAAACCAACCTATATGCTTCCCATGAAGCTCTAAACCATGGCCATCCACAATTTACCATGCTCCATGAATGAGTGACTGATTTTTGTGATTTTTGGTAGATTTTTTTGGTTTTTAAGACAGAATTTAAAAACAAGCTTTTAAACAAGCTTTGAATGAATCAAGAGCTTATATAAGAGCTTAACAACTGTATTTAAATGACAATTAAAGTTAAATGACAATGATTAAAGAAAAACACTTAAAATTTCATTAACTAAAAAAAGTACAATGCTTGAAATTAAATGACAGTAATTTAAAATGGCCTAAACTTTGTTTACACAAGATTTTGACTAAACAAAACTCGACCAAAAAACATAAGCTACACTAGCCTATATTTATACTAAGAATTCTCTAAGTCTTCAAGTCCTCTTCTTTGTGGTTCTTTACTGAGAGAGCTCAAGAGCTGTGTTTCTTGTGTGAGTAGAGTCCCAAAGTCATCTAAGTTGTCTAAAATGTGTGTTCTCCAAGGTCTTGATCTCAACCCTTGATTTCTTGTCTTGATTCATGGCCGAATAGGGTGTTAGGGGATTGCCAAGGTGGCAATTGGCATCTTATGAAGTGGGGTTGTAGTTTGAGAGTGATGGTTTGTTTATAGGAATAGTGATCGAGGTAAAATGATGGATGAATAGTAACAAGGGCATTTGGCGGGAAAAAGAGTTGTTACTGTGCGTTTGTTTTTGGTGCAGGGTGAAGGTTTGAGGTTTTGGCAAGATTGGTCCCTCTGTTGGTATGTTTAATTGCAACCACAATCCTTGTGGTGATATAAGACTTTGTGGGTTGGCAACTTTGGCCCCTCAGGTTGTATTTTGTGTTTACAACCACAGTCCTTGATAGCCTAATGGAGTTAAGGTGAAAGGTTTATAGGTTTTAACGATGGTTAAGTGAGGATTGGGTGTTTTGGGCTTAGGTTATGGTTTTGGGCCGAGTATAGTATAAAAGGGTATTAGGCCCATTTCTTTGTAATAGTCTTCATATAATACGTTAATGGGCTGACCCGAACCATTATATGGGTACGGGTAGGCCCATTAAGTATTTCTTCGATATCGGCTTCGGCTTTGACTTTGACTTTGTCGGGGTTGAATTTTTGGTTGACTTTGACCTTGACTTTTTGACTTTGGCTTTTTACGCTCCTCGCATTCCCGTGCTCGGTTTTGTCCGTTTTGGCTTGATTTTTTGTCCTTTTGTCGGATATCCGTTTCCTGCAAAATATAAATGAAAACATACAAATACAATGTATTTTTGGTACGTTTTTTGTCATTTAGGTCCGTTTTTAAAGGTCAAAGGTATGTGTATTTAAGCATATACCAAAATCCCCAACGTTTTATAAAATGTAACTAATTTCACATAAATTTTTATTTCATGATAATCACTTACAGGTTTGGTTATATAGAACTAAGCATTATAACATGATTACGTGTTCAAAGTAAAATATTTTTCCTTAAACACCTCTTTACATTTATTACTTAAGGATGTATTTTTAAAAATATAAAATAAATATCTTATTCATTAAAAGAATGTTTTATTTATACTTAAAATTTTGAAATTCAAATTTCCCCCAAAATCTGAAGTGTCTAAACAGATACAACCCTTACACCACAAAAGGACATAAAAGGGGATTTCCCGAGCGTGAAACGTCTTACTGGGGAGGCCCCCTTTTTAGGAAGTCGGCGGCCACCAAACACTGTATATATTTTACGGGAACGACGGGACCGCCACAGTACAGATATCCACCACGTCTTTTTTTGTAACCCTATAAATACTGGGCCAACCCCATATGGATTATAATAGACACGATTGCCTCGTTTTAGTCGCGGATCCACATTTGGCTATCTGCTGACCTTTTCTTTCTATAAAACTATACTTTATCTTGATACCTCTATTCATACATGGATATTGGTTGCAAGTGATTAATTTATTTCTTTACTCACTTAGTCTTTTTGGCTTCTTAGAAATGATAGTGCCAAGATAAGTAACTAGCTTTTATTCTTCTGATATACGAATTGTGTATCATGTTATCTCTCTGCTTCCTCCTCAGATCACAAATCTTCAACTTACACATTATTATAGTGTTCTGTTGTGCTAAATTACATTGAGGAGTAGATCCAAGTGTTGTAAATTGTGTATTGGGCTCCTCGTGATTTGGATTGTCGCCTGTCCTAAAAACTTCTCAAGGGTTAATAATATATCCACTTAGTTAGTGTGTTACCAAGATTGTGAAGTATTAGATTCTTCGGTTCTAGCTTAGATTAGGTCCACCACCTCGACATCTAGGGGGCTTTGTGTCGGAAAAGTAAGTAAACGCGACGAGCCCGCCCGTACAACGTTTTCTCATCCGCACCATAAAGGGAGCTTGTATGACATAGTGATCCATTTATCGAGTGGAGTTACTCGCGGGGAGTGGCCCAGTACCCTGCGAGCACGAAACAACATACATAAAAGAGGGTGCCCATTCGTCTCGCCCCACTGACACCCACTATCTATCTCTCTATTCGTCGTGTTCATGGTAATTTTGATCAGCTTTTTGTCCTCCTATACCCTTTATATTATTATGGTTACATTAGTGTTTACATTAGATGTTTTCCATTGTTTGTGGATTCATATTGTTGATTGATGACATATTAAATAGAATCAAAACATCCTATTTATTAAGCAAAGATATTTTCAAAAACCGGTACACAATTACACCTTTAACATATTTACACCCCCCCTTCACTAGTTTCCCCACCTTCATTCTTAAAAGTGAATTAAGAGAGAAATGACTCAAATTTTATGAGAAGTTTAGCTGACCTTGACGAATGGGTAGAGATAAATATGAGAAACTAGATTGGATATTCTATCAGGCCACTAATCAGTACACTGTAGCATCCGGTCCTCATCGCCGTTCCATATCTATAAGGGTCCTCCTTCCAGTATTAGGTCCAATGGCTCCCCACCACGAACTTGCCATGGTTGCCGAATTCTAGCGGTTCATTTTTCCAAATGGAACCACCATGCCAGTTGTAATATGTTATGAACCAGCAACTGACACACTAATACCGAATTTTAGATTGTCAAATCTTTGAATTTCATGTGTAATATTGGTTGGATTTGCCATAAGACACGCTATGGTACAGATGATTATTTCATCTAATGATCGTTAAAATATTACAACATATTTAAAAGTCTAAGACTAATGAGCGCCTACATATTGTGTTCGCTAGCATTTTTATTGTCAATGATTTTATGTATTTTATCGACAAAACACCCGAGGAATATAGTACGATGAAATAAAGTTTTTTTACGGTTTATTTGTATATATTAACAATCTCCACCTTTTTGTTGAGATGACTCTCATAAAAATCATAAAATGTTGGAGTAAATAAAATTCAATTAGCCGGAAGTTAAAATTGAAGTCTTTCTTTACTTTTACTTCCATTCTTCCCTCCTTTTTGTCGAAACGACAAAAATTTTCTTTGTTACGAGATGCTATGATCATAAGTATGTGTTCGATCCCGAATTAAATCGTAGCTATTATGGAACGTTATTATAGAGAGCACATCAAGATGCAGTGCTCCCCCTTGACGGACAAGGCATCTCACCCATTAGAAGCGGGAAGTTAAATTGAAGTCTTTTTACTTTTTACTTCCCTTCTCCCCCTTTTTGTCAAAACAAAAAGTTCTAGATATGAGATGCAATGATATAAGTATGTGTTGATCCGAAGTAAATCAAATGCAATAATGGGAGTTGATTCTGAGAGAATCAAGATGCAATGCTCCTCCTTGACAAAGGCATCCTCTTAAGAGAGGGAATCATCTAAAGAAATGTAATGCTACAAAAAAAATATTAGCGAATTTGGTGCAAGCTCCCCCTTGCTTTGAGTGTACCTACAAGACAAAAAGTTAGAAGCAAGAACCAAAAGTTACTACTGTAGAACCGACTGGGACGGTTCTATCTAAGGAATAGAACTATCCTTCCTAGTTGAGGGAACCAACTCCTACACACAAAAGTCAAAATTTTGACTTTTTGAAAATTGTTAATATAAACATAATCAATATACTTTGTAGAAATTAAAAAGCACAATACAATCATTTTATAAAACATATATTCCTTGTGATAAAATTAGCAACCATTCTTGAGACATTTGGTCTAATACAAAAATGGGAAAAACTAAGGACAAGGACTAGTTCTTAGATAGATGAAAGAAAATACAGGGATATTTTTATTAATTTCCTACTCTAAACCAATCTAAGGGTGGTTTTTGTGAGCGAGAACATCAAGGCGCTCGAGTATGTGGTAGAGGATAAACCTCATCTCCTCATGGAGTTCGTTGACAATCACTTGAGTGCATTAAAAATGATCGCAAAACATTTCATGAGTAAGAACGGGAAAGGGATTGTTGGGTCCTAATGGAGATGTGGTGGCGTTGGTAGAAGAGGTGGTTCTATGGCGGGAAGAGGAGGTGGTTGGTTAGCTAGGCGCTCGATAGTTTCAAAAGAGGGCTGCGATGGTGGCGGATTGGTGGTCCGGCGAGGTAGATCCTCGAGTGAATCGAAGAATGAGTGAGGTGATTTGGGAGGAGTAGAGAAGATTAGTTCAACGGGATCCAAGTTAATAGCCAATGGAAAGGTTTGTTTGGACGGTTATGATGGTACCGGTGGTGGAGAAGTCAATGGTGGAGGGGTTGTTTTGGGAGTGTTCAAGAGATGAATCAGGGAGATTCCTGGTGAAGTGATCGGGGAAAGAGGTGGAGACACAATAGGACTTGATGGTGGAGCCGTTTGGTAGTCGGTGGGAGGCGACAAGTTTTGATAAGGTGGAGAAGCGGGTTGAGGGTTCACTAGGCAACAAGCACGGACACTTATTCGGGTAGTTCTTTTGAATGCATTGACATTCTTTTTGTCATTGTTTGACTTTGGCATGGTTAAGGTTAGTAAGATTCTTTGAAAGAGATGGATGAAAGAGTGTTTGGGATAAGAGAGGTATTTATAGAACAAATCTTATAGTTATTAAATGCTTTATCTTCCAAATTGGGTAAAATTCTAATGATTAGATTTTACCTAAAGGTCAACTACTATGGCCTATTAGCTGGGAATAGGTTGAATTTGGAGGGAAATAGTGGAATTTGTAGTTTAAAATTCGTTATACAGTCCATTGGTCTGCCGGTTCCATTTGTAGAATGGAACCAGCCTTCGTTAATGAAGGGAACCGGCTGTCTGTTGTTAACAGGAAACAGTGGTGTTTAGATGAGGTGAAGACACTGCAAAGAGACATTTAGAAACATGTTTTAAGGTTTTATTTAGAAGGATCTAGTATGTGCCTATATGTAAACAATGTGGAGGTGCGGTTATCTTGACTTAAACGGAAAATATAATATTGAGATAACCCGAAGTCTCCTTGATTTGATGTAGCTACGATTGAATGTACCCAAACATACATATTAGTTATGCATTCCTTTACAATTTAAGAGGCATATTAGATGCATGAAAGAAAACATTTTTATTTTGTATTACCCAATGCAAAAATCATATTGAATGTGTCCTAGTCGTGAGAAAGTTTTTGAAAATATTGGTCACATTCGGGTTTAAATGATACATATTAGTTATGCATTCCTTTACAATTCAAGAGGCATATTAGATGCATGAAAGAAAACATTTTTATTTTGTATTACCCAATGCAAAAATCATATTGAATGTGTCCTAGTCGTGAGAAAGTTTTTGAAAATATTGGTCACATTCGGGTTTAAATGATGGAAAACAAGGTTTTAACAATGCATATGCATACATAGTAGTATATAGTAATGATACATATAGTAAAGTGATGGAAAAAAAATCCCAAATGGTTTGTATTTATGTGGAAATTGAATCCTAGATTCAGGGAGAGAAGAAAAAGATTCGTACCTTGGTGGCTTATTAGGCATTTGGTTCCATAAGACCCAGACATAGTCTAAGAAGGTTGAAAGGTTCTCGTTCGAGGGGTTTAGTTAAAATATCGGCAATGTTGTCTTCGGAGGAGACCTTCTCAACTGAGATGTTTCCTTTTTGGACATTATCACGAAGGAAGTGATGTCGGATTTCTATATGTTTGGTACGGGAATGGAGAACGGGGTTCTTGGTTAGGTCGATGGCACCTTTATTATCATAAAGGACGGGTATGTCATCTAGTTTAATGTCATAGTCAACTAAGGCTTGTTTCATCCATAACGCTTGTTGGCAAGCTTTTTCGGCGGAATAGTAACTCAGTTTCGATGGTGGAAATCGCTAGGGCGGTTTGCTTCTTGGAGAACCACGAAGTGAGGCAACATCCTATGAATGTGAACACCCCGCTTGTACTTTTGCGATCGACATAGTATCCTGCATGATCGCAGTCGGCGTAAACTATGGTTTCTACACCCGTTCCTTTGGGATACCATAGACCTAAGTGTGTTGTTCCATTAATATATATAAAGATCCTTTTTACCACCTTAAGGTGTGATGATTTGGGATCTTCTTGAAAATGGGCGCATAGACAAACACTAAACATGATGTCCGGCCAACTAGCTGTTAGGTAGAGAAGGCTACCAATCATGCCACGATACTTTGTGCCGTCAACGGATTCCCCGTCTTCTTCCCGTGTGAGTTTGGCTTCGAATGACATAGGAGTTTTGATGGGTTTGGAATCTTCTAGACCGAATTTCTTAAGCATTTCTTTAATGTATTTAGATTGGTTGAAAAGTGCCATTTTAGTTGTTCGAGTTGTAATCCAAGCGAAGTTTAATTTCAATTCACCCACATGTCATTTCAACTTTGTCGTGCATGGTTTTAGAAAAATCATCGCAAAGGTCTTGACAAATTGATCCGAAGATGATGTCGTCCTCGTAAATTTAGACAACGATGATATGTGAGTCTCTTTTCTTGATAAATAGAGTGTTATCTACCAAGCCCATGGTGTACGTATGGTCAAGGAGAAAGGCCTTGAGTCTATCGTACCAAGCTTTGGGTGCTTGTTTAAGACCATAAAGAGCCTTTCTGAGTTTGAATACATGGTTAGGTTTTTCGAAACCGATAAAGCCTGGATGTTGGGAAACATAGACTTCTTCTTTTATAAAACCATTTAAGAAATCACTTTTGACATCCATTTAAAAAATTTGAAGTCATGTGCATAAGCTTACGCAAAAAGGATTCTTATAGATTCTAATCTTGTTATGGGAGCATAGGTTTCATCGAAATTTGTTCCTTCTTGTTGGTTGTATCCTTGTGCGACAAGTCTTGCCTTGTTTCTAAACACTACACAATTTTCATCTAATTTGTTTTTAAATACCTATTTAGTACCAATTACGGTTTGATTATTAGGAGGTGGAACGAGACTCCAAACATCGTTTGTTACAAATTGGTTTAGTTAATCTTACATAGCCATAGTCTAACTTTCGTCTTTAAGGGCTTCTTTAATGTTTTTAGGTTCTACGGAAGACACGAAACAAAAGAAGTTTCTTTGGTTTTAGACTTGAGATCTTAGAGTCCTCTCATTTAGCTTCCCTATGACCGTTTATATGGGATGATCTTTAGATTCCTTGATATTGATAATTTTTTATTTAATGGTTCATTTTCCTTGACTTCTGTATCTTCTATTTGATTTTCTATAATTTGGCTTTCGATTATATCATCATCTACCAAAGGTGAGATTTAGGAGGAGGACTTTCGTCGAATCTTACATTTAAAGATTCTTCGATCCTCATGGTTTCTTTATTTAGAATTATATAAGCTTTACTATTAGGTGAATAACCAAGAAAGATGCCTTCGGTAGATTTAGTCGAATTTAGTAAGATAATCTTTAGTATTAAGAATAAAGCATTTACTACCAAATACTTTGAAATATTAATGAAGGCTTCTTACTTTTGAAAAGCTCATAAGGAGTTTTTCCGAGGAAAGGTCTAATTAAAATCCTATTTAAGATATAGGTGGAGGTGTCGACGACATTACCCTAGAATTTTTTAGGGATATATTGTTCATTAATCATTGTTCGACTCATTTCTTGTAAAGTTCGGTTTTTACGTTCAACTACTCCATTTGATTGTGGAGTATGTGGAGCCGAAAAGTTGTAGGTGATACCGTTAGCTTCACAAAATGCTCCAAATTGTACTTCATTATCAAATTCTCGACCATGATCCATTCGTATTGAAATAATGGGGCAACCTTTTTGGACTTGAATTTTCTTACTCAAAATTTCAAAATGGTCAGATGCTTCATTTTTATGTTTCAAAAATCTAGGCCAAGTATATATTGAGTAGTCATCGACAATGACCAAAGTGTAGAAGTTACCTCCATAACTTTGAATGGCCGATGGACCAAACAAGTCCATATGTAAAAGTTCTGGACACTTTGTAGTTGAAACCATGTTTTTAGCCTTATGGCTTGCGTGTACTTGTTTCCCTATGTTACAAGCATCACAAAAATGATTTTCAAATTTTAGCTTTGGTAAATTTCTAACAAGCTCTTTAGATGATAGCGATTGAATAAGTCGCATATTAGCGTGACCCAATATTCGATGCCATAATGTCGAAGTATCATCTATTGAGGTTAGACAAATACTATCTTTAGGTAAATTCCCCATTTTCATTATATAAAGACCATTTTTCCTAATCCCTCTTCCTATGGTAATGCCATCTTTAAGAATTTCACTATCGGTTTCACTAAAGAGTACTTTGCATTTTTATCACATATTTGATCTATGCTAAGTAAATTAAAGCTAAGATTTTCTACATGACTAACATCATGAATAGTTAGAGAGTTGTGAGTAATCATACCTTTACCAATGATCTTGCTTTTAGTGTTACTACCATACACTACGTTACCTCCATTAATAGCTTCGTAGGTTGAGAATAGATCTTTGTTTCCGTCATATGTCTTGAGCATCTACTATCTTTGATCCATTCATCTGGTTCTAATTTGACTTTTAGGTGTACCTAAAATCACAAAAGAACTTAAGTATTTGGTCCATAATATCTCATGAGTCTGTTAGCGTTATACAAGCAGTTTGGTTGGTTCATGTATGGATATGGTAGACAAGCTCCCCAAGGACTAAAATTAGGTGGTTGAAAATGATATCCTTGTTGTGTTGAGTAGTTCCAACCAACTTGGTGATAGTCACTCTTAGGGTATAAGGTGTTGGGTCTCATATGGGGCATTTTAGGTCGCGTTTGGATTTTACTTCTTCCAAGTCCTTGACCAAGTTTCAAGGACGGTATTTATTTCACATTCTCTAAAGTACCATTAGGTAAAGATTTCTTAGTTATTTGTACCGAACTACTTATTTTTATTAAGTTTGGTTCTAAAATTTCACAAACCCTCTGCAGAGGGCCGGTTCCTTATGTTTGAACTGGCTGGTTCTCTTGCAGAGGGAACCAACTCAGCCGGTTCTATAGTGGACAATTTTCCACTCTCTTTACCTAATTTTTATGTTTTAGCTTCACTATTTGAAGCTCTATCCTAAGTGAATCAATGCCCTTTTTTTTATCTTTTTGAGTTCTTTGATTTTCAATCATTTCTTTTAAAAATAACTACTATTTTCAAACTTAGCAAGTTTTGAGGAAAGTGACTCAATCTTGGAATAGAGTTTGGCACAAGATTCACATTCGACACTAACTTTCTAATTTTTCTCTAGTCGTTCTATCCTATTCTTAAGATCACGAACTTCGTTGTCTGGGATCTCATTTTTAATTTTTAAGTGTTTGTTTTTGTTTATTATCCTAAGAATAATTTTGCATAATTTTTTGTACTCATTTTGTAATGACTCGCTATCTAAGGATGAACTACTATAGTAAAGAGTGTCAGAAAGTACCTCATTGTTTTCGAGCGCCACGAGACAAATTTCATCTTTCTTAGAGTCATCTTCTTCTTCACTATCACTCCAACATCCTCCAACAAAGGCCTTTTGGTCGTTAAAGGTGTTTGGGACAATCACTTATGAAGTGATTTAGGTCACCACACTTAAAGCACCTTCGCCCCTCCTTTTCTTTCTTCTCTTCCTTCACTTTCCGGAGGTTCTTTTTGTCGTCGTAAGGTTGACAGACGAACATTACTTTTCTTCTAAAGAATTTCTTAAAATCTCTCATGGCCATGGCATATTCTTGATCACTACCCGAACATGACTCCTCTTCGTCACTTGATACTTTCCTTGCCTTTAGAGCTAGAGATTTGTACTTTTCCTTTTTAATCTTAGAAGCCTCTAAGTTCTTTTTGAGCACTACCTCGTAGACTTTTAGGTTCCCGATGAGTTCATCCAAAGGTAGTGTCGATAAGTCTTGTTGGGATTAAAAGCCTTCTTAATGTTGCTAGTATTACTGCTGCTCATATCAGAGTTAATGTTGCTCAGTTGTGTTAGTACTGCTCAAGAACTTCAGAGAAAAATGCTAAGTGTTTACTACTTCTAGTACACAGTTAGTACTGCTAGTGTAAAGTTAATAT
>BQNB010007345.1:15030-68801 GCA_026074375.1 Tanacetum coccineum | reverse complement strand
AAAATGCTTTTAGCTTTTGTTTCTCTTTGTCTTTATAATAGTGCTTGAGCAGTCTTTGAAGGTACTTCAGTTTCAAAACCATTTTCATCAGTTGTTACTTGTATAGGACCATCACCATTCAAGATCACTTGCCACAAACTATAATCTGTGTTAGTGAGATACTGCTCCATCCTCATGCTCCAAAGGGTATATTCACCCTTCTTAAGGATAGGAAGTTTTATAGTAGACACCATTTGAGGAGATTTTACTGGTGCTATTTATGTTGCAGGTTCTTCACCAGACATTGTTTTATAGGAAGAGATCTAGATCTGATAAAGTTCTTCTTATTCAGAGTGTCTCCACAAGCTCTGATACCACTTGTGAAGTCCCAATTAAACGGATTTTCTTTAGCCTGTTAAAGCCTAGTTAACTTGGATAAATCCAAACGAATTATATGAGAAACTATGATTGTGAATACTACAAGTTATGCGGAATCTAACTTGCAATAGTAAGAATAACAATGAATACTAAACTTGAATATATTGATTGCAAATATTCTATCTAGGCTATAGAATAACTAACTATAAATTGATACGTGTTTGCAGTGTAAATTAAGATATCTCTAACTATGCCGTAGGGTTCCTTTTATACACTAAGGAAACCCTAATGGGCTTACAAACCGCGTTAAGTGATCATGCATATCTATTCCTAATATATCTCATGCATATCACATAAGCAGTACTAACTTCTTATACTAACAGTACTAATAAACTAACTAGCAGTACTAATGATCTATCATTTTGTACTGACAGTACTAACTATAACTAACAGTACTAACTATTACAACTAGCAGTACTAACGACTTAGTTTATATTCTTTAATCTTCAGTAGCAGCACTATCTTGAACCACCAATGCTAAGTTTCAAAGCTAACAGTACTAAGTTGTAGAAGTCCATAATTCCCAACAATTTGGTTCTTGGCTGACTTTGAAGAAGTTGGACAACACACACAGATTGGATTTGGTTTACACGTTCTTAACAGATTATAAAGGCTTGTTTTTGGATTATTTAATTGGTTACGAAGAAGATTGTTTATCACTTATTTGGAGTTGAAGTGGATTTTCACGGGTTTGTGTTCTTATCATATCTCAAATGGCTTACAACGTTTGAAGATAACTTGTTCGTGCTTAGAAACGATGTGACAAAGACTTGACAAATCTAGCAAAGGTGTGTGATTTTTCTTATGGTGCTCAATGCTCACATTTGCTATCACTTTGGTCTGGTGTCTCATATAGATGAGGATTTTTGTCAAGAGGTTGCGATCTACTTATATTTCACATATTTATTTATGAGTTTGGAGTCACGTGGATAGTACAAGATATAAGACACAAGTTTAGGTTGTTCTACTTCTACATCAAGTTCGTTATACTTAGTTTTCTTCATCAGTAATCATTACATAGAGCTTACAGAATTTGAAGATTCAAGAGATGGTTAACATATGGGTTTCAGGGGAAGCTTATTGCCAAAATGTTTAACCATCAGGTTATGTTCATGCACCACTTGAAGTGAAAGGTTTCATTACTACTGCTAGTCATTTATTACTGCTGCTAGTTTATGTTTCTACTGCTCAGAGTCATTTTTCGTATTATGCTTCATGGCGGGTATTTTGAGTATTGGAAGGCTGGATTAGTAGTTGTGGTATATGATTTGTAGCTGTTATGATCTAAGTTGCATATCTATAGAAGACCCCTATTAGATGATTACAAAAAGGGGAAGAAGATTACAGGTTTATTGATTTGCAGCTTATTATGTGTGGTGACATGTTCAAGGAGATCTTAAGTCAAAGGGAAGCATTGGAGATTTTGTTTCATTTAGGGAGATGATTACATCTCAACTTCTCTATTTAAATGAAAAATGAGGTAATAATAATAATAAAAACTGTGGGCTGATAAAAGTTTGTTGCATCTTGCCGGCTCACAACCGATGTTGCAGCCTTCTAAAAGGTCGAGGATTTCCTTAGTTTAAAGGATGTGTAATTATATTAAGTGTAATAAATGTGATTTAATAAATATAGGGAAAATCTCTCTTTCTTAAATTTAAATATGCTTTTGAACTAAGACTATTACATTTTAAGTTGTGATTTTATGTATATATGGGAAATCCAAGAGTTTTGAAACCGAAGGTCCGTGAGTCCCGATACTAGTCTCTGTGGGGTGTCAAAAGCCTGGTCACTTAGCCGCAAGGTTGGGATGTGCCGAGACGAAAGTCGCTACATGGGATGATCTCGCCTTCAAACTCATTACTTTTGGGTGGAACGTGAAGCAAAGAAATTTTGCAAAACGTTGATCCATGGTTGAAAGTCGAAATAGCACATTCACCTAAGATATAATAATTTTCGGGAGTGAAAAGCTTACAAATTGCAAATATGAGTAGTGTTAGCATCTTAACTTATGTTTAACGGTGATTTCGTTTTTAAGCTTGCTTTGGGACAAGTGAAAAGTCGGGAACGATGAATTTATCCATTTTTGGGCATTTTAGGATTAAAGTGCTTCTTGTTCTGTGACCCTAAAAGTTATAAGAATAATGAAAGTCCAAATATGTTAGTTAGTTGCTTGAAATGAAAAAATGAGAAAAAGAAAAAAAATACAAAAAATATGTGTGGGAATAAGTGTGAATACTTAAAATTGGTCAAAACGGGGCTTTTCAAATCTACTGATTCTTTAATTCCCCTTGATGAACAATTAGCTACTTTTCGAGGTAATTAGTCGAGGGGGATTGAGATTATTGGTTTTCTAAAGTGTTTACTTACGGCATTGCGTGAGGACACAACAATAGTTTAGTATTTTTAATATTTAATTTAGATAAAAAAAATGTTTTTTATTCATAATAAATTAAATAAATGTCAAAAAATATAATTCTTTTTTTTTTAAATTTTCTTTTATCATTTAGGACTGTTAAAAATTAAATTTGCATTTTTAGGGTTAAATTTGTAGATTTTAGGTTTTTAAAGAACGGGATTTGAATCTCATTATCGTTTTTAGTGTTTTAGCCTTAATTGCTTTCATTTTTAGCGTACCTTTACTTGTTTTTGCATTTTAATTATAGAAATAGAAAACCAAATCGAATTTGTGATATTCAAGCATTGTTTCACAAACGTTACCTCGATTTTCAAATTCGCACCTCGTCGGGATACGACCCGGGAAGGTTTTTAGGGATTTTACTTTGGGTAAAAGTAATTATCCTTTTAAAAAGCCTTACGGAATACTTCTCTTCTTATTATTGATATTTGTGATTTATTTATATATGTATTATTATTATATATATACTAGACTATAGACCCGCGGGTTTCGCGGGTGGCAAAAAAAATTGTATTACTTGAAACATATAACTGATACAATGCAATTGCAATTTTGTTCATGATCGTATACAAGTGCACTAATAGATAATCTTTTAGGTATTTCATCACAGTAGTTGTATGTTTCTCAAGACTTGTACCATTGTGATTTCGTCATCGCTTGTCATCGCTTGACTGCATTAGAAAAGGAAGAAGCTGGTTATTAAAATCTCAATAAGGGAATCACCAACAAAATTTCCACCACCAATATGTAAAAGACAACATATATAGGCCATGTTTATAATAAAACTATGGCTCTTCTTCCTCTGCTTTTATTATGCAACATCATGTTTTCTAAAATATATATTAATCAGATAAAAACATCACTTGTAGGATATATGAATATCTATGCACGAATAACACCACTATATTAGGGCAGAAAAGAACCTTACTTTTCATAACTGGTGAAAACTTTGCATGCACAAGTCATACAGTGCATCCAGTGCCCAAAAATAACTCCAAATATCTATTCTCCAATATTCCAAAACCTTATAACAACCCATGGTCCAAAAACAGCAGCAACACCAAATAGTACTGCATAAACACCCCTTATACTCCATACTATCAATACAAACAATCCCAAACACCCCTTATGCATCATAAACCAACCATTATCAGCAAAAAAACTAGTGAAAAACACTAATTTCAGACTAATACCATATCTCAATCAATCAAAAATCTCCTATTTTCAAGACAAAATAATCAAAAATACCAGCAATCTTGTAAAACAACATAGTTAGACTTTTCCTTAGCTTTATACACCCCATAAACACCTCAATATAGCACCAGTCACAAACATAAACAAATGACACATTTCCAAAGAAATACCAACCATACATCAGTAGACCCAAGACTAACAAATATGATTTTACCATGAAGAAAAATGACCTCTATTAGACCCAGTCACTTAATTAACATGAAACTCCCATATATCAGCGGCCTCAAACACCTGAGCAGAAGTTTTAAGATTCAACTCCATAATTTTCAGCCTAACCACATCTTTGATAAGGTTACACGTGTCCTCCATACTTATATCTCTACCTTGCCATATCAAATTAGCTGAAGCACCTAAAACCAGCTTTTGTAAATATACTCCAGATGGACTTATTAATAGGTCTATTGAGGAGAAAAGAAAATATGTCATGCCATCTATTTGGAGCATGATCAAGTCTAACCATGCTTTTCAAATTGCACCAGATTTCTTTAGGGAAGTCACAATTAAACGAACAAATGATTGTGATTATCAGGCATTTTACCACAGAAAACACAGAGCATATTTTACCACAGAGCATATCAATACGTTAATTTTTAATCGCTAGTTTGGCAATTACATTTTTAATCGCTAGTTTGTCAATATACATTTCATCCCATTTACTTAATGGGGTCGCTTTAAGTTGTGTTTCATCTCAAATGGTTAATGGCTCAAGCAAAAAATTACACCTAAAAGAGTAACATATTAAAATTTATAGTCTATTTTATACTAATGTACACGTTGGTTATTTGAAAAGTAAAAAATGGACAAAAAGTGTCTCGATGGTCAACCCGACCTTACCCACTTCCAACTGTATCATAATAAGGCCCATTAAACCTTACCCGTTATGACCCGTTGCCCGACTCACCTATCTCGCCACCTCTAATTACCTACCATACGAGTGGAAAATCATGTGATTTATCATGAAAGTACATAACAATCTATAGGGCTGTAAACAAACCGGACGAACACGAACGAAGCCTTGTTCATGTTCGTTCATTTAATTTTAACTTGACAAATAAACGAACAGGAACGCTTAAACGGACGAATTTTCTTGTTCATGTTCGTTTATTAAGAAAATGAGTTGTTCATGTTCGTTTATTAAGGAACTAAACCTTGCTACCCGATTTGATGGATGAATCGATGTGCAATGTAAAAAACACTCATTTACAAACTTATTAAAAGAGACGAATCTGATCATATGGGATGAAGCACCAATGAATGATCATCATTGCTTTGAAACTTTAAACCAAACTATGAGAGATGTACTTGATGCACCCAATGTTCTTCTCAGAGGGAAGAATATTAATGCAGGAAGTGACTTTGAGACAAACTCATCCTGTCAAAAGAAAATCTTCAAAGGCGGAAATGATTAGCTCTTCTATTACTGAATCATATTTTTGGCCTAGTTTTAAGATATGGTTTCTCAATAAGAACATGCGTCTGCTACAACCTGATCTTTAAAAGCATGAAAAAGAGAGTACTTCTAATTATCTCAAGGTGGCATACTAACATTGGGTATGATACAATGGGCACACCCGAATGAATCAAGCAACGAAGATTGTTTATGGGCACACATGCCAGATGAGATGTGCATTCTTAACGACGAAAATGGAAGATTAGAACTCATATGTAGTATATACGATGAACATACGCTTCAAAGGCCAACTGCACGCGAACTACAACACAAATCCATAGTGTGTCCTAAAAATGAAATAACCGGCATTATAAATACCCAAGTACTATCAGTGATTAAACATGAAACCCAGACTTAAACATTTTAACAAAAGCAACTCCCAACTCGGAGTAAATGGGTGGCGGATATTACACTGATTTACTATACCCTACTAAATACCCAAAAATCCCTTAGCTTTGCACGGCTGTCACATGATGCGCTTTTGCTCAAAGTAGGAACACCCATAATGCTTCTCCGGAATGTAAACTTAGTTTGTGGTCTTTATAATGGCACACAGATGATTGTTGCACTGTTGCTAGGTAAGGTGATAGAAGCCAAAATAATTACCGGCACAAGAGTTTTAAAAAAAGTGTTTATTCCACGAATCTCATTGATGAATAAATAGTCACATATGACGTTTATATTTAAAGAAAAAAATTCCCTGTCAAAGTGTGTTATGCAATGACTATTAATAAAAGTCAAAGCCAATCTTTAAACAAAATATGAATTTATCTTCCTAAGATTGTGTTCACGCACAGGAAACTATATGTTGCTTTGTCTAGGGAAACATAATTACAAAGACTGAAAATTCTCATTAACCAACAGGAAAATAAACCACCAAACACTACCAAAAATATAGTGTATAAAGATTTCATTGCCAAAATAAAAACCGCATAGATTTAGCTTACTTAATTATAACAACATCAGCATGTATTCTTCATAACCATACTTTTAAAAATTTGTAAATTACATTTGTTATCATTATTACCAATATATGATGCTTATAATATAAATTCATGCACCCCAACAAACAAGTTGACTATTATCTTATTTGGTTTTACTAACTTTTTCGGTTTACAAAGAAAATTGACATAAATTAGCATCTCAAATCAAGACTCTAAAAATATTAAGGAAAAATGATAGTTGGAAAACAGTCAGACATCATTCCTATCAATCAACTCAAACCAACACACACCAACAAAATAATTGAGGCAAAAATCTACCGCAAGTGGTCGCTCAAAATGTCCGTACCAACAAACCTACCGGGTTTTGCCGCATACTAACAGACAGAGAGGTATGTCAAAAAAAATTAACAAAAAGATCTTTACGTGTTTGCAAAATGCTTAAAACAATGTTTACTTTTTGTAAACAGCACCCTATTAATACAGGGTGAAGCTGTGTAAGCAAACATGAACATTCGAGACACTAAGCACTTTGACCATTTGCTACAAATGAATGCGTATACATAATTTCAAGGTTCACCTTGCTGAAGAAACAAGAACTGGTAGAGAAATTTTACATTCAAGGTACCAATTTGGCATCTGGAAATACACCCTATTTTGTCTTGTGACTTGACCAACATGCTCCATAGAACTTTGCATCATCTTGAAAGCTTGCTAACAGTCTCCCTTGACAATCATTGTCTTGATAATCTTGATATCTTGAAAGAAGATCATGAATATAATAGTATTGTAAGTCTTTGTCTTTAATTTCTTGATCTTTCTTTGAGTTACTTGAATCTTGATGCTTATAGTATGTCTTGTATTTGAGTATAAGCATAGTGGTAATTGAATCCGACTTCCCTAGATAGGATACCGTCACCTAACAGTATAAACCTGGCAAGTTTAACTAGTAATAATCGACAAATAAGGACGAGAGTGTCTGATAGTCTTGTATTATCCTTCACAACAATAAGCAAAACTCGAATAAGCCTTGAATAAGCTTTAATGAGCCGGCTAAATAAGAAAAGAAAAGTAGAGAGAGAAAAGAACTAGGAAATTTAGATTAGAGAGAGAAAGGTGAGTTACAATGTGTGTGAAAATTTAACCAATGGTCGGCTGTCATAACTAAGCTTGAGCCCGAAACACGGACAATATATATTACAACACATCCAAGCCCGTTGTACCCGACTAGCCTATTATAATACATGACCTAGTTTGACCTTTATAAGACCGATAATATTCTTGTTTGACTTAATATAATTAAGGCTAACAATCTCCCCCAATGTTGAGGTCTCTTTCTTCAAACTCCTCCGTACCACCGATAACATTCTTGTAGGAGTTTGCTTTGTTTTGGTCTTGTCTTGTTTGTAATGGCTTTGTTCATTCATGCTTTGTGATCTTGATCTTGAGCCTTTATCTTTTGACTTTGAGTTCTTGAGATCGTTATCTTGCATCATCTCCTTGACTTGAATCATCTTGATTTGACTTTCTTGGATCAAAATTGTGCTCTGACATAACAGTTCATACTTGTTACATTCTTGTTTTTGTCCATAAATATGATTAATTAGTCTATCAATCCCCCAATAGACTATTCTTTATTTGACTTTGAGGCTCTTTGATGGTGAGAAGTTTAGTATCAACGATCTTAATGTTGAATGATTGACTTTGAAAGCATGAGTATGACATGTGGTTTATGAATCCGACTTTACTAGAATAAGGCTGCAACACCGTCGTCTAACCTGAAATAAGACAGTTAGCAATAAAGATTGAATATGGCTTTGGTCATTCAGCTTGACTTCGTTGCTTTAAGCCTCTGTTTCCCTATTTTATAGTATAAATACTATACCTATGATCAGGTATATTCAAAGAATCTTCCTTGATAGGGTAGTCCAGCTCAAAGCGTAGGAATCTTCTAACACAGATGTATTAGATTCACCATGCTTGCAAGTTCTCATTACCTGGAACGTCTCAAAGCTAGACAGCAACAAGTAAGATTGAATCATATAGTTACTATCTTTCTGATTTAGGAAGTCCGTCAATTCATTTTACTGACCAAAAATTGAGATCCAGTTATCCCAAGCTCGATTCAAAAGAAATCATGCAAAGTCACACTACCAAGACTTGTTTGATGTTGGCTCAAAAGCAGATTTCATCTTCACTTGAATACTTAAGTATCACTCGGAATGTTCTGGCAAGATCTCAAGATAAGCGTAGGAGCTCTTAGTTACAAATGTGAAACTTTATGGTGTTCAAACAAGTGTATTTTTGACGTTGTGTCCTAATGAGATTTATATGTTTGATCTCCTCTGGCTTTAGACTCGATTTGGTGCCAAAAATTTTTTTATTGGTGTTTAGTAATCGGAGGCTAGAGCAGACTGCCACCGTATGTCGAATATTAACATCTACCGAGTGAGATGTCAATAGGATAACCGTGGTGTATCTCTGTGACCAATGAGACAATTTTCTTTTGAGAGAAACCCGAATGGCTGGGAAGGTTGTGGCATTACATCACTGGGTCGCATGACGACTTTCTTCAAATCAACAATCATCATTAATGATTTTGATAGATATTATATGACCCCGGTTTTCTGCCTAGTTATTTTGGAGGTCTTTCTTTCTTTTCACCCTTATATCCATACATTTCTTTTTCAATTCTACAACCCCTTCAATGCTTACCAAGACGTTCATTACTAAATACCAATGTTGTGATTGTTCTACGTGTAGCTCTACGTTGATTCAGCATTTTTCCCTTATACACATTCATCTCCATTCGATACCTAAGGACTGCTATTTCTAACTATGAGTGTCCTTGGGTAGATTCCCTCCAGGTTCTGTTGGAATCATAGACTTATACCTAACCTAACCACTTATGACTTCCAGAACGTTTATGAAATTAATAGGGTGTGGGTGTAGAGATCGAACCATAAAAACCATTTTCTGACATTGTTATTTCAAATACTCCCTCTACACAATGTGCTCGTACCGAGATTCAAATTTGTTTAGCAGAACATGAAGGACATAGTTTGCACTTAGAGTATAAAGATCACAATCTTCTATACATATTTAATTACAATGTTTCTCGCCATTATTTTAAAATAATTAAAACACTAGTATTTGAAAATAACCAATTGATTAAAATTTGACATGAAAAAAACCATGTGGATCTCCCCTTCAACAGTATAATGTTAGGATCCCATATTTTATATAAAACTTGACATTGGAAAGAAAAATTGACTTATGACACCACAAAATGTGAAGACAGCGGGTGAGGATGCCTTAGTGAACAATGTATATAATAATTGACAATTATAAGTTTCCAATTTTAAATTTCACAAAATAGTTTGGATACAATAAAATTGACATTTATGAGATATACCCCCAACACATTAAAAGGTCTTTGTTTTAAAAGCTCCCCCTCAGATCAGTTGACTCACTAATAAAATGACATTCTACGTACTACAATTCTTTCGAAAATTAAAATTCGCGTAAAGAGTGTGTAAACACACATTTTTAACAAATACCACGTTTTATGAAAAATACCCCAATATTATATTGTAGAAAATTTTTGACATTGATAGTTCTTTTTGAAAAATTGTGTTCAAACGATATTAAAAAAACACATGAATAGAAGACTTTTCTTCTATATTTAGGAGTAATAAGCGCAAAAACTGAAGCGAACACTTCCCATAAATAACAATCGGGACCCGAGTTAGCACTGAAATGTTCATAAGCCATTTATCGAAAAATTAGAAATGACAAGTTTTGAAACATTTGAAACTCTTTGTTCGAACTTCATTTACACGCCCTTGTCGATCGTAATCAACATTTCTAGTACGTAAATGTTATCGATCCAGAAACACGCGAGAAGATTCTTATTGGTTATTTTTTGTAAATTTTTCGATTTTATATTTGTTTTTCTAGTTTTATATTTTCATTTACTTTTGATGGTTGTTATATTTTGTATTTTTTTCTTTTTAAAAATTTTTTATAAATTAAAAATAAAGAGAGAATAAAAATATTTACAAATTGATGTTTGATGGATCAAGCAGATTCAATTGCCAGAACCTTCTCCAGTTCATCTGGAGTCAAACATCTCATACCGAGTCGTCTGACAAGATACTTAAACTATTTTGTATCGAGAAAGCTTTAGTAAACAATTCAGCTCATCGGTATTCAGTTCGACAAAAGAAATAATTTTCACAATACCCTTTTCACATGTTCCTTTAAAAGTGATAACTGTACATCGCTGTGCAAGGTAATGGAATGTTGACTGGATTTGCACAAGAATGGCTATGCTGCCCTTGAGTCACTATACATAGTATTTTATCAAAGTGAAGCCCTAAAATGTGAGCTGAGTTCACAACCATAGAACTTTGCACATCACGCAGAATTAAAGACACATACTCGGCTTTTGTAGAAGACATTGAGTGCATCCTGCTTTTTGGAGGACTAGCTGACCTAACTTATCACCACCTAGACATAGTATGCCACCTGATATACTCTTACGTGAATCGAGATAAGCCCAAAGTGATCCGAATCTGAAAAAGCAGTTATATTTCAAAGCCGGTTTTCCTATCATACCAGAGAACCCATGATAAGGGAGTCTTTAAGGTACCGAAAGATCTGCTAACCGCGGTGAGAATGATTCTCCAGTCGGTTTCGCTTGATAGGGGGAAAAAGCGAACGCAATAACATGTTTGCATGACAATATCTGGGTCATACTTGCTGTTAGTTAACATGATAGCTCTTACCTACTACGATATTCGTTTGGTCAACCGGAATACCACTCAAGTCAGCATCAAGGTGTTTTATAAGCCATGGTGTACCAATGCTATCAATTAGGTCATACTATGCTTTTCCATGCTTTTTAAGTATCTCTTGAGCATACTTAGCTTGGTTTATAAAGATACCACGAGGGGATTGGTGGACCTGAATTCCCAAAAAAAAATTCAGTTCCCCCATCATAGACATATCAAACTTGTTGTGCATTAGTTTTTCAAATCGTTTTAAAAGTTTTGGGTTCGTAGAACTAAAAATAATGTCATCAACGTAAATTTGCACAAGCAATATGTCTTCCCCATGTTTAGTTTATGAACAGAGTTGGATCAATAGAACCTTTTGAGAATCCTTTGGATACCAAGAAATTTGAAAGTTCATCATACCACGCTCTTGGTGCTTGTTTGAGACCATATAATGCTTTCTTGAGTCGGTAAACTTTGTCAGGATGATATGGGTCAACAAATCCATCTGGTTGGTTTATGTACACTTCTTCCTTTAGAGGTTCGTAAAGAAATGCTGTTTTAACGTCCATTTGGTACACTGTAAATGATTTGTGTGCAGCATAAGCAATGAACAACCGTACAGCTTCCAACCGAGCAACTAGTGCAAATGACTCTTCGAAATCAATTCCTTCCTTTTCAGCATATCCCTTAGCTACAAGACGAGATTTGTTACGAATCACAATATTTTCCTTATCACGTTTGTTTTTCTAGAGCCACTTTAAGTTAATGACATTTTTGCAAAGTGGTCTGTCGACTAATTCCCATACATCTAATCGATCAAACTGATGAAGTTCTTCCTGCATTGATTCAATCCATGCAGAATCAGCCATGGCTTCTTTGATGTTCTTTGGTTCGGTTCGACTCACGGTGAGTGCGAACATACACATCTCGCCATTTGTTTCTAGCTGACGTCTTATTCTAATTGATTAAGAAGGATTTTCAATGACTTGTTCTAATGGATGATCTTTTGTCCAACGTTGTGCAGAGGGATGGTGTTAATAGAAAGTATGCATGTTTGACGAATCAACATGACGAGACGATGTCTCCCCTTATCTTGTACCGGTGTACTAAAGATGTTGATAAATTCATCTTTGTCAAATTGTGCATTTTCGTTATTGGTTTCTGCTTGATTAATGTTCTCAGGTACAGTGACAGTTGGTACTTGAGTTGGAGTTTGATGTGTAGAATTAATGTTCAATGGAGGTGGATCTGCAACATCGGTTGTTGTAGAAGAGTGAGTTGTGTTATGTTGTTGACGTTTATCAGTATTATCAGCAACATGTACAACGGAAGACTTTGACACAACATGAGAAGTTCCATTGAGTAATTCACTAAACATCAGACTATATAGCAATTCCAGCTCATTTGACGTTGTTACTGTCTCAGCTACTTGAGGAACATTTTCTTGACTTTGTGGACCGGGACTTAAACTGTCTTGTTCAAGTACCGTCGTCGAACATTGTGGACCGGGGTCAGAACTGACGTGATCTGACGCCATTTGAGGCAATTCGTCAAAGTTAACATGAATTGTTTCAACTATCATTCTTGTTCTCTTGTTAAATACCCTGTAAGCCTTTGACTGAGTAGAATACCCAACAAAAATACATGCATCACCTTTTTCCTTCATTTTATCAAGATTTTCACCATCTCTGACGATGTAGCAAAGAGAACCAAAGATGTGAAAGAACTTAACTGCTCCCCTTCAACAGTATATGTGGGATACCAATATTTATTAAAACTTGACATTGGAATGAAAAATTGATATGACACCACAAAATGTTAAAGACAGAGTGAGATGCCTTAGTGAACAATGTATATTATTAATTGACATTAAGTTTCCATATTTTAATTTCACAAAATATGTTTAGATACATAAAATTTATATTTATGAAATGTACCCAACACATTAAAAGGCTTTGGTTTTAAAAAGCTCCCCCTCAGAAATTGATCCACATAAAATGACATTGTACGTACTACAATTCTTTAAAACTTATTCGAGGAAGGGAGTGTTAAACACACAATTTTAACAAACACTACTTTTTATAGAAAGATACCACAACTTATATTGTGGACAATTTGACATTGAAAGTTCGTTTTGAAAAATTATGTTCAACGATTTTTAAAAACACATGATAGAGGACTTCTCTTCTATTTATAGAGTAAGCGCACTGAAGCGTACACTTCCCTATTACATTCGGGACCGAGTTATGCACTAAAATGTACATAAGTCATAAGAAATTTAGAAATGACCTGTTTTTGAAAGCATTTTATAACTCTTGCACGAAACTTCATTTACACGCCCGTGTCCCCGATGTTAATCAACATTTCTAGTCCGTAAATGTATCGATCAAGAGACTTGTCGAGAAGATTCTTTTTGTATTTTTTGAAATTTTTTTCTGATTTTATATTTTGTTTTTTTCAGGTTTTATATTTTCTATTTTTCTTTTTGTTGTTTTATATTTTTCTATTTTCTTTTTCAAAATTTTTATAAATAAAAAATAAAGAGAGAATAAAAATTATTTTTACAAATGATGTTTTGATGGAAATCAAGCAATTCAATTGCCATAACCTCCAGTTCATCTGGAGTCCAACGCCTCATACCGATTTCCGTCTGACCAAGATACTTAAAACCTATCTTCGATAAAGCTTTAGTAAAACAAGTCAGCTAACTGTATTTAGTTCCGACAAAGAATAATTCAACATAACCTTTTTCAACTTGTTCCTTAATGAAGTGATATCTGACATCAATGTGCTTGGTACGGGAATGCTAGACTGGATTGCACGAGATGGCTTTTGGCTTGCTTTGAGTCACAATACATAGGTATTTTATCAAAGTGGAAGCCATAATCTGTGAGCTAAGTTCTCAACCATAGAACTTGTGCGCAACACGCAGATAAAGACACATACTCGGCTTCTGCTGAAGACATTGAGGTGCAATCCTGCTTTTTGGATGACCAGCTGACTAACTTATCACCGCCTAGAAATTGTATGCCACTAGATGTACTCTTACGTGAATCGAGACAACCCGCATGATCCGAATATGAAAAAGCAGTTAGTTCAAAACCGCTGTCTTTTGGATACCAGAGACCCATGTTAATGGAGTCTTTAAGGTACTGAAGATCCGCTTAACCGCGGTGAGATGTTTCTCAGTCGGTTTCGCTTGATAGCGAGCACAATAAACATGTTTGCAAGTACAATATCTGGTCTACTTGCTTTAGGTACATAGTGCTCTGACATACCTATGATATTTCGTTTGGGTCGACCGAGTACTAACTCAATTTCAGCATCAAGGTGTTTTTACCATTGGTGTACCAATGCTATCACATGAGGTCATACCATGCTTTTTATGTATCTCTTAAGCATACTTAGCTTGGTTTATAAAGATACCACGAGGGGATTGGTGGATCTGAATTCCTAAAAAGAATTTCAGCTCCCCCATCATAGACATTTCAAACTTGCTGTGCATTAGTTTTTCAAACTTTTTGGAAAGTTTTGGGTTCGTAGAACAAAAAATAATGTCATCAACGTAAATTTGCACAATGCAATTATGTCCTTCCCCAGTGTTTATATGAACAGAAGTTTGATCAATAGAACCTTTTGAGAATCCTTTGGATACCAGGAAATTGGAGAGTTCATCATACCACGCTCTTGGTGCTTGTTTGAGACCATATTATTAATGCTTTCCTTGAGACGGTAAAGCTTGGTCATGATGATAAGAGGTCAGACAAATCTATCTGGTTGGTTTACATACACTTCTTCCTTTAGATGTCCAAAAAAAATGCTGTTTTGATGTCCATTTGGTATACGGTAAATGATTTGTGTGCAGCGTACGCAATGAACAACCGTATGGCCCCAACCAGCACCTGGTGCAAATGACTCTTCGAAATCATTCCTTCCTTTTGAGCATATCCCTTAGCTACAAGACGAGATTTGTTGCGAATAACAGTATTTTCCTCATCACGTTTGTTTTTCCAGAGCCACTTTAAGTTAATGACATTTTTGCAAAGTGGTCTGTCGACTAATTCCCATACATCTAATCGATCAAACTGATGAAGTTCTTCCTGCATTGATTCAATTCCATAGCTAAATCAGCCATAGGCTTCTTTGATTTCTTTGGTTCGGTTTGACTCACTGGTGAGTGCAACATGACACATCACACCGATTTTTTCTAGCTGACGTCCTTGTTCTAATTGCATGAGAAGAATTATGTAAATGACTTGTTCTAAAGATGATCTTTTGTCCCAACGTTTGCAGAAGGATGGTGTTGATAGAAAGTATGCATGTTTGACTAATCAACATGACGAGACGATGTCTCCCTTGTTTCTTGTATCGGTGTACTAAAGATGTTGATAAATTCATCATCGTCAAATTGTGCATTTTCGGTATTGGTTTCTGCTTGAATAATGTCTTAGGTGCAGATGACATTGGTGACTTTATTGAGTTTAATGTGTGGATTGCATGTTCAATGGAGGTAATCTGCAACATCGTTGCTTTAAAGTGTGATTGTGTTATGTTTGTTGACGTTTATCAGATTATCACAGGCATGTATAGCGGAAGACTTTGACACAACAGGAGAAGTTCCATTGAGTAATTCACTGAACATCGGACTATATAGCAATTCCAGCTCATTTGACGTTGTTTCTGTCTCAGCAGTTTGAGAAACATTTTCTTGACTTTGGGGATCGAGACTTAAACTTTCTTGTTCAAGTACCGTTGTCGAACATTGTGGACCAGGGTCAGAACTGACGTGATCTGATGCCATCTGAGGCAATTCGTCAAAGTTAACATGAATTGTTTCAACTATTATTCTTGTTCTCTTGTTAAATACCCTGTAAGCCTTTGACTGAGTAAGAAACCCAATAAAAATACATGCATCACCTTTTTCCTTCATTTTATCAAGATTTACACCATCTCTAACGATATAGCAAAGAGAACCAAAGATGTAAAAGAACTTAACTAACGGTTTCCGGGCATTGATGATATGGTAAGGTGTTTTCTCATGTCGAGGAATTACAAGTGAACGGTTTTGAGTAAAACATGCTGTTGCAATTGCTTCAGCCCAGAAGAACAAAGGAACTTTAGCGGTGCTTAGCATTGTTCGAGCAGCCTCAACAAGAGTACGGTTCCGTCTTTTGACAACACCGTTTTGTTCAGATGTTTGAGCAATTGACGTTTCGTGTCCGATTCTCTCTTTTGTAAAGTATGCATGAAGAATTTTATTAAGAAATTTCGTGCCTTTGTCAGTTCGAACTGTTGTAACTTGAGCATGAAGTCCTCTTTGGACAAGTGTGAGGAAATCAAAGAGAACTCCAGGTGTTTCGTCTTTGGACCTCAAGAAGTGAGTCCAGGTATATCGGGAGTAGTCATCAACAATTACGAGAACATATTTCTTTCCATTAATGCTTTCTACCCGCATTGGGCCACATAAGTCCATGTGTAGAAGTTGTAACCGTATTTTTGAGCTCGGGGTAGTCTTAGTGTGAAAAGACATTCTTTTTGCTTTCCCCAACTCACAAGAAGAACACAGATGATCTTTAACGAATTTTAACTTTGGAAGGCCATTCACAATATTATTCTTTGAAAGCAAGTTGATGGTGTCGAAGTTTAGATGAGATAGACGACGATGCCATAACCATGCTTGAGACGATGTTGCTTTAGCCATTAAGCAAATTGGATTGGGAGATGATGAGTCTTGCAAAGTAATGGAATACAAATCTGTGCCATGAGATCCTGTAAGAAGATCATTTCCCTTCAAATCACGGATATAACATGTAGACTTCCGAAAAGCAACTTCCAAATCCGCATCACAGAATTGACCAACGGAGAATAAATTGTGATTAAGCCCTTCGACGTAATAAACCCGTTTGATAGTAATAGTTCCTTGAACCAGATCTCCATAACCAAGAATTGGTGCAATTTGATCATTTCCAAACTTCACCGTTCCTAGAAATTTCTCCACAAAATTAGTTAAAAGTTTAAGATTTCTGGTCATGTGCTTTGGCACCCAGAGTCGACGATGAATAGGATTATCTCTACAAGCTGCAAAAGAATTAGAAGACAATGGAGTATTGGACACAGTGGAACACCTAGGAGTCTTATGTTCCAAAATATTAGCAGTTCTAGATGCATTTCCTAGAGGCATACTAACGTTTGGGTTAACATTTCCTATTTGAGACTTAGGTTTCCAATTGTATCCGGGTGGTGTATACTTAGGATACCACCAACTGCATGTCTTACTAACTTGCTCATATAGCTTCCTAGTTATGTGTCTAGATTTCTTGACAGTGGAGTCTGTTGCAACGGTTTTCTTACTGGATGTTGCAACAGATTGGTTCACATTATGCTTGGGTTCTCTAGTACTAATAGGCATAGCCATTGGTTGTCTAGTCCTAGAATTCACGCCATTGATATAATGTAGAACACACAAATCATGATTGTCATTCAGCACACATTTTCCACAAGTAACACAGACAAAGTTAACATTCGAGGTCTTAGCATTCAAACTGTCATTACACGCAGTTACAGATGTTTTATTATTAGAAAACTTAAAATTCCTACGGTGGTCTTCTACTTCTTGCTTCTTCCCTTGACTATTGTTAGACATGACTCTATCTTCCAGTTGATTGCTCTTAAGCTGTGGTCTGCTAACACTAGTATTGGGAATTACTCCTGTAGAGAAAGACACGCGTTTGTTAGTTTTCCTAATTTCTTGAGGCAACCGTGGTGTTCTAGTTTGATTAGGCTTTGTGTGCACTTTATACATTCCTGGTGCAATCACATTTGTGTTCTTGAAAATTGGCAACACATTCTGAGGCAAAATCTGTGCAGTGACTGGTTTTGAAAAATCATGGGACACATTTTGTGTGGTAACTGACTTTGACTTTGAAAAATCTTTCTTTGCAAGCAAATCTGAAAAAATAGTTTTGTTTACCTAAAATTGAATTCTTTGAGCTTTTAAAATCATTCGGTTGTCGAATAACCGTGATTTTTCAAACTTAGTTTTCCACAGATATTCCTTCATCTTTTCAATGAGTTTTCTTCAACGCACTTAATGTCAATTCCTTTGTCTGAAATTGAGCTTTCAGTCTTGAATTTAAAAATATTGATCACGTTCTTTCACAAAAACTGTTTGACTGATTTTCTTGACATATTTGTCATTGTATTATCTTTTCTTTGCATGTTGTAAATCAAGTTTCAGTTTAAATATGCATGTTGTCCTGAAGTGCCTTCAAAACTCCTTTGACATTGTCAACGTTTTTGAAAGCCTTTTTCAAGATGTTTCACATTTTCCAAAGTTCCAAGTAATCACATGCAAAATAAGTACTTCAATCAGATCAGTGTACACACCAAGTATTGCATTCATGTGATCAGCATAGTAATATTCCCTTGAAAGTCGGTCGATTTCATTCAAAAATTGTGTTTTTTGAGTTTCCAGTTGAGATTTGAGAGTGTCTACTTCATGTTCAAGAGAATTAAAGTATCTCAAATCAGCAACCATTTCCTCGTTCAAACACAAGTGAAATTTTTCTAAGTCCGCATTGATTCTTCTAATTTGGGGGCAAAAATTTCCTTCGATTGTGTTTTGAATGAAAGGATCTATGTTACCAAAATATGTTCTTTTAGCGATTGTTTGTTTGCAACGTTCCACTCCATCAAAAATCGTGTCAACACTCTTTTTAATCTTGAAAAGTTCTTTAGAGCTTTTACACTTTTGATCCCAAGGAATGGATTCATCCATTCGTTTTTCTAACAAAGTTGTTTGTTTATGAAAAGACTCTTTGGAAAATTCATTATTAGAAGATGTATGACTCATCTTTGACGTTCTTGGAAAATAGTGTTGTTCAGGCGACTTTTCCCGTTGTGGAACGAACAAATCATAAAGATTATTCAACTGGTCATAATCAAACGGTTTTGATTAAATCGCTAAATTTTGATCGACTTTCTTGTCAAGATAATCCATTTTCGCAGACCAGGGTAACATAATGCAAGATTATCATTATAGCAACCTATATCATACAGACGAGGATTCCTCTTTGAGCTTTCTTGAGGAACTCAGGTTTTGCAAAACTCGTTTTACAATTACGATTAAGCATATTCCATTGTTGAACCAGATGACCAGGTTATATATACAATATCATTCAAAACCTTAACTTTGGGGGGTTTTCTAAAGAAATGCCTTTATCAAGTTCTTTGTCTTCACAGTTTTGTAAAGCTTATCTGAGCCTTTTTTTGCTGTGACATAATGGAGATGGTTCTTGATGAGGCACAAAGACCCTTTTTCATATCCAAAATCGGTTGTATTGTAAATTATTTATTTGTGTAGTAATGCAATAGATGACTTTTCAAAATCGATTTTGTATGACAATTGTAAATCTCCTTTAGCTTTTCACATCAATTTCCACCATATGACGCATAAATCACATCATTTATACGTATCAATTACCGCTTGGAACTTCTAAGGACCTTTAAACATCAACTGATTACAATTAGACAATTCATTATTTGCTTCTTTGAAATGGTTATATGATGATTCTAAACTTTTATTTTTAGTTTTGAAATCCTTAATTTCACCTTTCAATTTATCAACTAAAGCCTTGTTTAATGATTCCAAAAATTTATTTTCGATTTTTGTTGTCATCAATTTCACATTTTAAGTTTCAAATTAAAGAAGCAAGCAAATCACTGTTCTTATAAGATCATCAGTATCATCCTGGTCATCCTGATCTCTATCATAACATATATCCAATGAATCAATAGTGATATTGGTGTCACCTTGTTCCGCCAGATATATGTCATTACTAGATTCAGGTTGCTCAGGATGTTCATTTTCCATGGCAAACACATTATAGTTGTCATTATTGTTTTGTACCTTATGCATTGGCTCATCATCAAAGATTGGTCTAGAATTGTCAACTGGATCTGGAGTAACCTCTTGAATCTGTGCCATGTACATATAATGTGCTTCCAATTCCTGATCATCAGACTCATCATCAGTATCATCTTTCCAATCAGCTTGTTCTGCATTCAACTGAACCCCAGCTTCCTCTTGTTTACACAATAACATCTTTTCCTTGTGATAAGCTGCATCCTTTACTCGTTTCGGTTTCTGACATTCCCTTGATACATGCCTATATTCCTTGCAGTTATAACACTAAATCCCAGACTTCTGCACAACCGGAGTACCTACATTTTCCCTAGCCCCAGCAACATTAACTGCCCTCTGATTATCATACCTAGTGCCTCTGTTGATTCTTGGAGAATTATCTTGATTAGCTCTACTGGTGTTTGATGAAGTTCGAAGGTTGTTGTTGGTAGGTTTGTAGATTTTCTTAAACGAGAGAGAAATTAAAGCCATGAGTTTGTCAATCTCCTTTTCCTTTGACATTTCCTCATCTTCAATAACCGTAGCAGGTTCTGGATCATAAGTAGGAGCAGAAGAGGTAACAATTTCTTTTCCTCTGTTTCTGGTAGATTGTTGTGATCTGGTGGAGGAATATTGAGTGTTTTGAGTAGGATGGTTTTGATGATGGTAAACTGGTTGTTGTTGAGCAACAAGTGCAAGTGGATTAGCAGTACGTGCTAGTCTTTCAGCTCTTATCTCATTGACTTCATTCTGGTGTTGCTTCAGGATGTCATAAAGTTTGTGATAGGAGACAGTCTTCAGCTCTTGACTCTGCTTAACAAGTGTCACAAACCTTTGCCATTCTGGTTGTAGTTGAAGTAAGAACTGGACATTCACTTGATGATTAGTAACATGACACTGATTTCTGACAAGCTCATTCATCATCTTGTAATGTAAACGTGATAATACGATTCAAGTGATCACCATCCAGTGATGTGAATTTTCCAAACTCCCAATATAAATTGGTTTCAAGACTAGAACATTGATTGATATCAGCCCCTTGTTTTAAACCTTACAATGGCTTTCCACATTCACATGCATTAGACAAGCATCAACTGTGGAGTAGATATCGTTATCTATCCACTGTGAGAATAGCTGGAACGACTTACAGCTTCAGCATTTCAGTTGATCGCGATGTCTTGTACAACATCTATATTCACCATATACCTTTCTGTAGTTTTTCAAACTACCTTCAGCAACTGAAACTGCCTTTCGCACCCATTGATACATGTATGGTGGATTTTGAGACAATAAGGATGATTCACTGTTCGGATATTTGTGTCAATGAATCTCTTGATTCAAGATTCCACTGAACGAATTACCCGGTCTAACATTGGTGACACGATCTTTGAACCCACGCTTCATGATAACATTAGAAGAGTAGGATCGAGTATAGAGTTTGCAAATTGTTATTTGAATTGACAATTTTTGATGTTGTGTGAATGGATATCGGATCTAAGTTGTAAGTATTAATTGTGGATTTAAAGTGAATTAATGTTCCACCAGATTTTACAATTCTATGATTAAACCGAACAGAGAATTCTTCTTTTGCGGATTTTACGAAATCCCAAGAAGAAACCTTGAATGAATAATTAATTGACATTTCAAGTATGATTAAGTTGATTGTTGGTTTGATTGGTTGTATGTTAAGTCCAAGTGAAGTTTATAAGTCCTTGAATATAGTCCTTGAGGTTTGTCCGAAATTGTGAAGTCCAAAATAATGCGATACAAAACGTAGTGTTAAGACAAAACGCAATGTTCAGCAAAACGCAAGTTCAAGCAAAACGCAATAATAGTTGGTCGGACAAAACGCAGTGAAACACAAAACGCAAGATTTTGTTCTCAAACAAAACATAATTTTTCCTTTTTACACAAAACGCAACACTTTTATGACAAAACGCAACTGTTTTGTTACACAAAACGCAATATGTTTTGACACAAAACGCAATATGTTTTGACACAAAACGCAATGTTTAGAAAAATTGGGCAGAGTAACGTTTAGTACTGTTGCATTAAGGGTCTTCAATCACTTGACAAAACGCAAGTTTACTTGTAGTAGGCAAAACGCAAGAGCAAATCTCAACCTGTAGACAAAACTCAAGAGCAAAACGCAAAGAAGACAAACCGCAAACTTTAGGAGCAAAATGCAATACCAAATCGCAACACTTTGAGACAAACCGCAACAAGTAGAGACAAATCGTAAGAACTCAAAACGTAGTGGCAAAACGCAGAGTCTTGAAGAAAAACGCAGCTTGAGGCAAAACGCAGAAAGTATAATTTGGACCACAAGTCACTTTCAGGTGTCGTTTTTAGCTTGTACTAGTTGTCCCCTTGAAACACAAAACGCAGCTTTCATTTAGGGCAAAACGCAACGAAGAATTACTAGTTAATAGGCAAACCGCAACCAAGAAAAATTCTTCAATCTTTCGACTAAGCCACGAAGTAAATTGTAGAACCTCAATAAACGATACAAGGGCTTGTTCAAAACACAAAAGTACCAATCATTAGCAACTTAAGCCACAAAATAAAAATCAAACCATGATGTTTCTTGCTTTACTATTCGAACCAAAAAGAAAGAAACAAAAACAACAAATCAACCACTAAACACCCCTTGGCATGAGACCTACATGTTTATCCCACGTAATACTAATCCATTATACAACTAAGATACACAATAACATTGAACAACGAATCCTTGGTGTTCGATTGGAATACAAACCGCAAGTAAGAAAAGAGAAAGAAGGACAAAAGAAGAAATTAGATGAGAGAGAAGAGTTGTAAGTCTACACTTACAACAATGAAAAAACCTTCACCCTTCATCGCAAGTGTGGTGAGGGATATTTTATACCCTTTTGCCTTATGAGGCCTATGGCTTCTAAAATGGGCTGGGCTTGCTTCTCGTCGGCTTTGAGCCCGATACATAGACAATATTAGTTTAATGTCCAAGCCCGTTAAACCCGACTAGCCTATTACAATACAAGACCTAGTTTGGCTTTGTAAGACCGATAACATTCTTGTTTGACTTAATATAATTAAGGCTAACAAGTACTAATTATACTTACCAGTAGAAAGTTAGCCCAACAGCACGAACTTGATTTTCATCATTAGCAGCTTTTTCATCCCATTCAAATCATCATTTGTTGTATAAACCGCTGTATATGAACACAATTAACCTCCCCTCAATGATAACTTCAGAGGTTAAACATTCCAATACTTGCAATCAGATATTGAAATCTACTAACAACAAATGCTTTTGTGAGCAAATCTGTAACATTCTGATCTGTATGAATCTTTATTATCTGAATAAGCTTCTTCTCATTGGAATCTCTGATAAAGTGATGCCTAATCTCAGTGTGCTTTGTCTTTGAGTGAAAACCAGGGTTCTTTACTACGCAGATAGTACTCTCATTATCAATATGAATCTTAGTCTGCATAAAGTTATATCAATAATCCATCAATTGATTTTGGATTTAAAGCACCTGTCCATAGCAATTAGAAGCAGCTATATACTCAGCTTCAGTTGTGGAATTAGCAACCACAATCTGCTTCTTACATTGCCATGAAATCAACCTGCACCCTAGGAACTAACAACCTTCGGTTGTGGATTTCCTATCTAAACTTGCTCCTGCATAGTCACTGTCACTATATGCCACCAAATCAAAAGGTGAATTCTTAGGATACCAAAGGCCCAACTTAGGTTGACCTCCTTTTCACAACATGAAGATGTGAAACTTTAGGATTGACTTAGAATCTTGCACAAGCACATACTGCAAACATAATATCAGGCCTTGAAGAAGTTAGATACATCAATGAACCAATCATTGAACTATAAAATGTTCTGCTACATCTTCCACCATCTGCATCTTGAGCAAACCTTTGAGTTTGCCATAAGGAGGTTTCTTAGCTTGTCTTGAACAACACTATAAACCAAACTTGTTCAAAATCTCATTCACATACTTGTCTTGACAAATGAAAATCACATCTTCCTTTTGCTTCACTTGCATTCCTAAGACGAATGTGAGTTCACCTATAGAGGTCATTTGAAACTTCCTATGCATCATCTTCTCAAATTCAGTGCATAATGACTTCTTTGTATCTTTGTAGACCAAAAATGATATCATCTACATACACTTGAACAACATAATATCACCTTTGTCTACTGATAAATAAAGTCTTAGTCTAACTTCCTCTTTGAAAACCCATTGTCTAATAATAAGTTGACAAGGTTTCATACCATGCTCTAAGGAGCTTGATCCAATCCATAAAGTGCCTTTTCTACTTTGTATACTCTTCAGGAAAGTCTAATTCTTCAAATCCTGTGTTGACAAACATAGACTATCCTCTTCATCTTACCATCAAAAAAGCACTCTTGACATCCATCCCGGTAAACCATAAATTCTTAAATGAGGTATAGGATAAAGATAGCCTAATTGCATCAACACGGCAAACATGGAGCAAAAACACTCATCATAGGAACCTTGTACTTTAGAAAGTGACATAATAGAACCCTATAGTTATAACTTTAGAAATATGGCAAAAATAGTCCTTGTACTTATAAGTTTTCAAAAGTTACAGTATATACCCCTTGCATGAAAATGATTTACAAAACAAGTCCAAAACTTCATGCAAGCTTATTTTTAGGATTCAAGTCTTAATTAAAGGTTCATATAGGTTCTTATAAGTCTTATAAGCCTCTTAGAATAATTACACAACATTCCTAATGTTTAGAAATCATTTTAGATCAAAATGGGTCAAATTAGAGTTTTCTAAGTTCAGGTCAAGTTCTAGGAGTGTTCTAAAGCATTATGGAGCATGTAAACATTATAACAAAGCCTACACAAGATCTACAACATATCTAGAGCTTATAGAAAGATTTTGGAGCTTACTTGAAGAAGAATTGAGCAAGAACAAGGTGAAATGGGGCGTATGGTTGCTGTTTTGATTCACACGACTTGTATAGATCTTCTAGACCATGTACACTTAGTTTCTTCACTTGTAAACCTTCTTAGGACATCATAGGATCTGTTAGTGCTAGTGTAGAGGGTGTTCTTGAGGTGAAATGGGTTTGAAAGTGGATTTGAATAGGTATTAAGGCGAATAGGGGATGTTTGAGTACATACGCCTAGATAATAATTTCAAGGACTTCTAGCTTCGACTTCTTGGCTTCTAAACCCTCTTAGGACTTCTATGGATCTTGCACTGCTGCTAGAGAAAGGCTAGAACACGTTTTGGGTGGGAGAGAATGGTGTGAATGTGTGTGTAAAGCTTATGGTGGTATCGGCTTTATATAGGGGTTGTAAAACTTGGTGCTCAAGTTCATAGGCTGATGTGGTGGCTTAAGGTCGACCTAGGGGTGACTAAGGGCTCCTAGAATAGCTAAGGGAGGTGTCAAGAGGTGGTGAAGACATGGCTACAAGGAGGTGGCAAGGTTTTGTGGTGTTTGATTTATAACCAAGAGTTTTATCTTGGTAACCAAGTTAATATGACAAGGAGGTGATGGAGGAGGGTGCTAGGGTGCTTGGAGCTGAAGTAGGTTAGTCATGAAGGTGCTTAGATGATGTGGTAGGATGAGGTAATGCGGTAGAAGTGTTTTAGGGCGTTTTGGTTTGATTTATACATGGCTGTTTTTGGACAGCCAATATTAGTCCGAGTAATTTGGTTGCCATTTACAAACCGTAACTCCGATGAAGCTTAAACCAGTGAGCATGGTTAGTTATTTGAGTCCTCTACAACTTTTAGTTTTACATATTTAGAGGTTACTATACAAAAATTTAGATATAATAGCCGTTTACTACAGGTGTACAGAATCTGCGCACCTTTGCCATTTCGGCTATAACTAATTCATCCGATATCGAATCGGGGTGAGTCCACCGGAAAAATGATCACAAGACATAGGGCTACAACCTAGTATTTTCACTTAATATCCAGAACCTATTGATTTTTCTCAGATCCTATGTTTTATCAACCGATTAGATTTCTTTAAAACTATGAATTAGTTTAAGTGTGTAACGGGTTTGCTATGGTTTTATGATTTTGGTTTAGGTTTAGATGAATTAGGGTTTTAGGATTAGGGTTTAGAAGTTGTGCATTGGGTGTTTGTAACTTGTGTTAAAGTGGTGGTAAGATATAAACATGATTTAGGAGGTAAAACGACCTAGTTTGTATTTCATGCATAATTGACTTGTACATTAGGCTTTAGAAAGTTGTAACTTGATTTAGGAGGGAAAAGATATTCAAATGTTGTGCATTGATACTTGTACACATGCTTTGAATAATTCTACATTGATTTTATATGTATACATTACATATAATTAGGGTTTTGATGTAAACGTTAATGTTTAAGGCTTGTTTTGATATAACGTTTTGAAAAGTACGTTAAATGGTTAATGTACTTGGTAAAAATGATATTAAGATATTGACTTGACATATTGGGAGGTTTACATGATATAAACATAGATATAGATAGCATAGGTAGGTTGTGTGAACTTGTTTAGTTTGCTATGTAAACAATGTTACATAATAGAATGTAATAAAGCGAAAAATTTCCCCGTACAAATGTGATCATAATATAATAAGTAGATATTTCATTGATGAAAATTTTGGGTTGTTATATAAAATCTAATTTACCAGTTCTTATTTTACCTTTCCTAGTAATTTTCCTTCCTTTGAGATTACCTCCAAAGGCAACAAATCCTCCATCAATTTCTTCATAATTTGTAAGATAGGATCTGTTTCCTATCATGTGCTTAGAGTATCCACTGTCAATCACTCCTTTATTCTTCAAATCTTGTTGTGGATTGCCCTGCACATAATGGTAGGAAAATTAGTTTCTTTTGGGGACCCAAGCCATTACTGACTTGGATCTGTCTTGTGCATCAATATAGTCAAATCTTTTAAAGGACATTGATGCACCATTGTTTATAGAGACATGGTCTAAAACTTTGTGCTTTGGTCTCCAAACCCAACATGCTGAGGCCTTAACAACATTTCCCTTTTTTCCATTAACAGCACTAAGAACTGCTTTTGGCCTAGCAATATTAACCTTTGTTCCCTTAACAGTATTAACCTTTTTAGTGAAAGTACTGTTATTAGCTGCTGTTATTTTGTTAAAAGGCCTTTTAGCAGTTGAATATGCATTACTAATAACATTTTTCATAGGTCTTGCATTATTCACTACTGTTCTTGATTGAACAATATTAACTGGTCTAACAACATTAACTGAAATTGGGCCAGACCTAGTTAAGACTGTTCTTGGAACCATGTTCCTTTTTGGACTGGGATGAGTTAATTTAGAGAAATTCTGTTTGTTCACCATTTAAACATTGGTCCAAACTGGTTTTGCAAATCTTCCATTATTATACCAGTTATTACAATTATTCTTCAAATGATCAAAACTACCAGACACATGACAAGCTTTGTTGAACATCTTAAAATCACTCCCTAATTTTTAAGACATCTATTGGTTCCAGTTTCTCTTGTTCCCTCTAGGACTAGGTGTGTTTTACCTATTTTTATCAACTAATATTTTCCTTGGAGATTTTACTTGCTCAGTAGACTTAACAAAGTTTATCTTAGCAAAACCAGGTTTATTAAACATCTCAACTGTTTTAACCTTAGGCACATTTTCTTGAGCACTATTAGATACCCAATCCTCAATAATTGGGGCTCCATTTTCTTTCCTAGAAGTCTTAGGTTCATTAGTCTCAACAGTAGGCTTTTCAACTACAGACTCACTAACAGACTCATTCACATCAACAAAATCATCTAGACTAGGATAAACTAAATCAGATTTTGGTGGCATAAAATTCCCAGTATAGGGAGGTGGGACAGCATTATACCCTAATCCTGTTTTACACTTATCCATTATCTGTCTGTCTAGAAGTTTACTTAGGTTTTTTGATGAATTTTCAAATTTTTGTACTGTAAGTTGAACCTCATCTTTTTCTTTTGTAGCCAACTCTAACTTCCTTTTAAGCTTTGTAATATCTAAATCTCTTAAATAGATTTCACGTTTTAAGAGTTTTATATCTTCCTCATACACAAACTTATTTTTCTTAAAGACTAACAGTCTAGCTTCTATAGATTCTAAACCAGTTTTATAAGAGACAACACTTATCCTAGCTGTTCTTAAGTCTTTAACTAATTGTTCATTTTGTTCTTTTAGATATTTTACACATTCTAAACAAGATGAACAACAATTTAAGTCATTAGATACCTCAGAGTTTGTAGAAGAAGTTAAACTTGTTGAAGAATAAGCCACGAGAGCAAAATTAGTTGGACCTTCTTCTGCTAGGTCACTCAATCATAGCCAAAGCCATCACACTAAGACACTAAGGCATTGGAAGTAGTTTCTTTAATTGGCACAGTCCTTCTGATAGGTTCCCTATTCTTGCTGTCTTGATTCCTGGGTGCCCTGCACTCCCTTGCAAAGTGTCCTCTTTTGTGGCAGTTGAAACACTTCACCTTAGACTTGTCAAACCCAATTCTTTCTTTGTTGGCCATGTCCAGCTCCTTCTAATATTCTTCAGGAATCTTCTTGCCCTCATAGTTAGCATAGCAATGTTCAACCTTAAGTCCATCTCTTCTAGATCATCAGGATGGATTTGTTGTAAATCTTCATTATCAAGCTGTGGAATACTTGGTTGGCTAGTAAAGAAGGAATAAATCACAGCATCACTCAAATTTTCAACAGTTGTTGAGCTATCAGCAACACCCTGAGTGCTAGCAGTATTAACACCCTAAGTAGTATTAACTACTCTGTTAGTGCTGCTTGAGGACAGAAAGACTACATTATGTGAGTTTGTGGTTGAGCTAGATGTCCACTTGACCTCTGATTCATATGCCTTCAGGTTGTTAAAGAGATCATCCAAACTCAATGTCTCAATCTCTGGTTTGTTCATCTACATAATAGTATGCATAGTCCATTCTTGTGACAAACTTCTTAAGAACTTTTGAGTGATGTCTTCTTGAGGGATAACTTCACCATGCATCTCCAGTTGACTAATTAGCTTTTAAAGCCTTTCATAAGTTTTTTCAATAACTTCTGTGTTGGATGCAGCAAAGTTTGCATATTGCTGCTTCAAAAGGTTTTTTTTAGTTTTCTTTGTAGCAGTATTACCTCCAAATCTGTTCTTAATAGCCTGCATTAGTGTCTTAGCATCCTTATATGAGTTGAAATTTAATTGATGCTCATTAGGTAAGTCTATCAACAAAGTGCTTATTGCCTTTAACTCTGCCCTTCTTTGTGCCTTCTCTTCAACACTTGTAGTAGGGATAACAATCTCATTACCATCAAAAGTTTTTGTTACTATAGGTGCATTACCATTTTATTCGATCTCCCATAGAGTGTAATCAATGCACTCTAGGTACTGCTCCATCCTCATCTTCTAGAGATCATACTCACCAGGTTGGAGTATGGGTAGCTTGATGGTTTAAGTAGATTGAGAGTCCATTGCTTCTTGAAAAAGTAGATCTTGTGTGTAGTAAAGTTTCTTTTTATTCAAAGCTTCTCACAAGCTCTAATACCACTTGTTGATACCAATAGAATAGATCTTACTTAGCTTGTATAAGCCTAAGTTGTATTGAATAAATCCAAAACAACTATGATAGAAACTTTAATTGTGAATATAAAAAACTATGCGGAATCTAGTCAATGATACTAAGAAGAATTTCAATGAAACAGTAATGAATAAGATTAATAACAAAACAGTTTACCAAACTTTCAGCCTCAATATAATACGAACACTCTTAATAGTGTTAGGGTTTACAAAACCTTGAAGCTATGAATAGATTCACAGAACAATGAAAAGATATCAATCTCTATGCCCTAGGACCTCCTTTTATACACCAAGGAGTCCTAAATGGCTTACAATATTTTCCTAAGTTATCATGATCTTCTAAACAAATAACTTATTTTACAAAAATATCTAATACATATCACATAAGCAATCTTTATCTTCAATCAATCTTTATCCATTAGCAGTTGTAACTCTGTCAGCAGTTGTAACTTTGTACCATCAGCATTAACTCTGAATACTAGCAGCAGTAACTTATACACCAGCAGCATTAACTGTGTACAAGCAATAGTAACTACTTAGAATATTTTCTTCATTCTTCACCAGCAGTACTAAATTTACTCTAGCAGTACTAATTTTACTCTAGTAGTACTAACATATAATAGCAGTTCTAAGTTACACTAGCAGTACTAAGTTTATACTGACAGTACTAACTACTTAGCGTATTTTTCATAATCTTTTTGCTAGCAGTAGTAACACAAACCTTTCTTCTTGAGAAGCACTAACTTTGATAAGAGCAGCAGTAATTTCAAACAACCTTATGAAGCTTTTAATCCCAACAAAAACCCCCCTTTTGCATTAGTTTTAGGTTTAACTTAGATAACTAAAATACTGATAGAATTAGGAATTAACGCTCTCGCTCCTTATGGAGATCTGACACCACTTACCAACGAAACCTGACTACAATTGACTGACCCGTACACTAACTGCAGCCTCGGTTAGAGAGTTTTGTTTTATAGGTATATCGACATAAAAAAAGATAGTAAAACTTGATACATACATAACAACCATCACAACGCCACATCAAGGATTTTGGTGGCCGGTAGACCTGGGAGTGAAGGTTGTTTAATATTCTTGTTTTTTATTAGTATTTTAGTTTAGTTTCAGTTTAGATTAATGTGTGCATATTTGTGTGTTGTTTTGTGTGTTTGAATGTAATGCATTTTACTATTTATTGCATATTGTGTGTTTGTGGGTTCCTTCAAAGTTTACGGTTCACGTGTAACTTTCTCAGTCGAATACTCAATACGGCATATAATTTTTTTAAACCAATACAGCATATTCGACTCTATCATCAATACAACGTATTCAGTTCACTGAATACGGCGTATTAAGCTATTTGATAGTTTTCTTTCCTAGCGAATTTATTACAGGTTAAAATGGAGAAATGACCCCAACATTACTATCAGAAGGAGTAATATCAAGGTATTGAGGAAGAAAAAAGCTCATAAGGCGTGGTAAGGTGTATAACTGGGAAACTGCTACGTATGGTAAGATTTGGGATAATAAAGACGTTTACGACCTCGGATCTGTTGAAACTGAATTCCCAGCTATAGTCATTAACGACATGTTAACATCTGAAAAAACACTCTCGTGTGAGCCTACGGTAAGTTCTCTTAACTATGATAAAATTGACTTTAGAATATCGTTTGACGAACAAAAATTCATTTTCTTACAAAATAATTTCTGTCAACGATTTAAAAATAGATTCGGAAAATGATAATGATAATGATAAAGTCAATATGCATTTGCTTCCATCACCCAAGCCTACGGTCAGTTATTTTGATGATTTAGACTACTTTAAAGATTTTGATAAAGAATTTCTAGCCATTGTTTACAATGACGCTCTAACGTCTAAATTAGATTTCTTAACTGAACCTACTGTAAGTCCTTAACATATCGATGAATTTAATTTAAAAGATGAAACATCATTGTCCGAATGTGATGAAGAGGAACAAAATGTTTTAAACTTTAATGATCTATTCCCTTTTAACGTAATTTATCCCAATGATTCAAAATCGAAAAAGGATAATGATGATGATAAAGTCGATATTGAACACTCTTTGGGGGATTTATCTGTCAAACCGTTACATGATGTAATAAATACCGATGTTGGTGCCGATGCATATGGGTCAAATAAGCTTTTGGAAACAAGTCATGATACATCTAATAAATTTTTCAAAAGCTGAAACTTTTATCAAGGAATTAAATGTTAATATCATGAGCTTGGAATCATTCTTAACAAAAAGGGCGTCATTCATTTTTACTAATCAAGAATTTGTATGTGCCATTTGACATCCCGTTCGACCCCAAATTGTTTTATAAGGATGACAGATTTTATTGGGGCAAGTGTAAATTAAAGACTTTTCTTGTAAAACAAAAGATGCTTGCCGGGAAACAACCGAAATGTATTTTCAATTTTTATTGGAGTCTGTCTTCCTAGACTGTCTATATGGCGTATCCAAACCCTATGGATACGGCGTATTGACTTTCTGGTTGTTTATCCAGTTCTTTATTTTAGCACAGTCTAACACGACATATTCATTACAACCCGATACAAGTATACATGTATCTAATACAGGTGTATCAATGTGGAAAGGTACGGCGTATCGACTTCCTGTACAGTTTTAGGTTTTTATTTCGAGTCTAACCAAACGAATACACCGGAGATAGAATTGCATTTGTTTTCTGAGAATTTACACAGGACCTCGTGAAAAATATCGACGAATATTGGTGGAGAATTACAAATCTGGAGATCTTGAAGTGTTGGAGTCTTGAAACTTTAAGGCGGCTGTTCAACACGAATTCTTGCTCATAAACGCAACATGGTAGATCTACGAGGCAAATTCAGGGGAGTTTCTCTTCTAATTCTTTTTAAATTCCCTATTTACTTGTTTTATCTATACGAGGACCATTGTGTTATTCATGTGGGGGGATCGGGAATTAGAATGTTTACTTGTCCTATTTTTCACATTAAAATGCTTAAATTATGCTCAAATTTAAAAAAAATTCAAGCATACTTTTGTGAAATTACTTGATACATAACCCGCACACAATAACCCTTGTTAGATATTGTGAGAATTTAGCCTATCCGTTTCCAAATGTTTACCCTTTCTAATTTATTGACTTAACCTTTACAATTATTGTTATTCAATATCATGTGATTTTCTCTCTTTTTAATCAATATCACGACTAATATAGTGTAAGCACAATCAACATCACCATCCAAATATACCACACTTATACATGAATAACCCCTACAAAAATCAGAATTGCGCACACAACCCTTTTAATTTATTTCCTAACCCGGTCGTTGAGATGACCTCTCCTCCCAAAAAACCATCAAGAACGCGTCAATTCGGACGTCCTTTATAACAAAGACGCGTGGGCAATGTGCCAACAAGGCAAATGGAAGCGTCATCTTTGTCGCACTACCATCGGTCTTACCGAGTATTGTTGTAAGTTTGTACGCATTAAAGAGTTATCATTGTATTATACTTATATAACAATTAGCAGTCCTTAGGAAGCAAGACTTTTTTCACCACTCCTGAGAAACACATATTCGGAAATAGTCTCTGGGGTTATTGGTCCATCGCAAAGTTAGTCCTTAATGACTAACTTTGCAACGGAACGTTAACCCAAGGACTATTTGCGTAAAAAATTTCAAAAACAATTTACAAAAATAGTCCTTGGGTTATCTTTCCGTTGCAAAGTTAGTCCTTAATAATGACATTATACGAAAATAGTCCTTGGGTTATCGTTCTGTTGCAAAATTAGTCTTTGTAAAATATCGCGCTCCGCAACGGAGCGAGGGTGTCGTTAGTGTAAAGCGACAGTCTAGTAGTTTTTATTTTATTTTATTTTATGTGATATTTGGCAATAGATGTTGATCTTTGATTTTGTAATTTTGAGATGAAAAGCGTGAAAAGAGGAATGAAAATTTTGAATGATAGTTAGCGATGGCCTTAAAGAACTAATATCTTATTTTAGCTTATCTTATAAAAGATTCAGCCCCCTCATTTATTGGGGGTATTAAAGTTTTAAAGCATTCTATGTAAATGCCCAGGCCTGTGTAAATAATTGTGATAACACCCACTTGTGATAACAATCACGTTTATACAAAGCATCATGCAATTACAACCCAATTGTGATAACAATCACGTTTATAACCTCCGAAGAATAAGTGCTCCTGTAGTTTAGGGACGGTTAAAACGATGAAGAGTGTGAGAAGATTATTGTTGTAATAGATACTCCTAAAAAACCAATATTGCAAATCCTTTATCTAAACTCGAGGTAAATCATTTTGGGGTTTTATTTTTATATAAAACGATTGAATTAAAGACTGTGTTTTTAGTGATTGGTTTTGAAAATTGTTTGTAGTTTTTGTAGGTTTTTAAAAGGGTTTTTGAAAGTTTAATCTTTTTGTTGATTCGTTTTGTTTGAGTTTGATTTCATAAATTTTGTGTTTTTAGGGTTTTGGTTAAGATTTGGGGGATTCAATTACTAGGTTCTATAAGAGGGTGTGATGTTGTTGTCGTTTCTGCTTAAAATTAGGTACTTATAAATTTATAGTTCGGGGTTGCTTATATTTTATGCTTATGCTTACACAGATGAGTTTGTTTCTGAACTCAAACTAGACTAAAGGTTTAGATATTCGGGATTGCTAATATTCAATGTTTTTTTTGTTTAACCAAGTTTATTTAACTGAATTTGATATTTTTGCAGTCATTTGGGTTAGTGATGACATCAAATAACGTCACTTTTATAGCATTATTTATCCCATGTATATTACCCATTTTGTATGATTATTGCAAAGAATTGTAACTTAATCATTTGTATTTAACAATTGCAGTAATTATAGAGTACTTGGTGAAGTTATACTAAATGGCACGCATTTTGGAGCATAAACAAAGGGTTCGAGAAAGTCTACTGATCTAACAGCAAATACGCCGTATTATTCTAGACCTATACGACATATCCAAGACTTTGACGAATCAAAAGACCATTGCCTGACTTTGAAGAATATGCCGTATCCACATCAACGATAAGCCGTATATAATACTTTGGTCAACGATGAAGAAGGAACTAATTTTACCTCAACACGCTGTATCCATCAAGAAGATACAGCGTATTTGTGCCTACACTTCACAAGAAACCACGAAGACATAAAAACCAATATGCCGTATCTAGGAGACACCTATACACTGTATTCACAAGATATAGTAATAAAATATTCTGGAAGATATCAAACGTGGTCCTTACTCCAAGAAATTCCTAATACGCCATATCCCAACACGAAGACATAAAGACCAATATGCGTATCGACCTGTTTCTAGACCCTATAAATAGACGACCTTAAACTCAGTTTTAGTTATGCAAGTGAATCCCTAAACCACCAAGTCGACTAAGAGACAATCAGAAGAGCATAAAAGGTCAGAAAAGAGCCTCAATATCATAGGAAAACTCTTGTAATCTTCGTGTAACCGAGTACGCGTTCGATTGAGGTTTCTTTATTTTAATTATTCATATATCAAACCGTGTGTGTTTTTAAAATGACTATCGACTGATACCTTTAGGTATCAGCCATGTTTACGAAGATCTAATGTTTGGTTTGTTTATCTCGATTGCTTAATTTATCGTTGATTAGTTTTTATGTTTATCAATTTATATTTGTTTATGTGCTTAAGTATGCGACCTATCATTTAATTGGGTCTAGTCCTGCATATTTAATGCGCTACAACTTCAGTGTTGTTTAGGCATAGGCTAAGAGTTCGAGATAGCTCTCTATATATGTGCAAAGTTTTGATTATTCCTTGAATCATGTAGGATCTCACAAATATTTGACCTATCCCTTTTTGTCCTTTAGGTTTAGTGTGAGCTTAAATGTTGAGCTATTAAATGGTTGACTTCTTTGGGTATCAACGAGTAGCTCGCGGTTTGTCTTATTGTCTCACATTAGTACAGGACGTTTTTCGATCATTGTATGTGACTACCTTAGTTATATAAAGAGCCGTTTATTAGCAGTTTGTGGGTTAAAGTCGTCGAGATTGAGCTAGGGTTTTAGTTAATGGGCACCAGTTTCTTACTCGTAGGATTCCTAGCATGAGAGGTTCTAAATAATTACTTCATGAGAGGAGATTGATTGTTAATGCGGATGCGTTAATGTGACAGAAATTAAACGTGTAATTAGGTCTTAGGATAGAAGTTACCGCCTCTAGAAGTCTAGAGGTGATTTGATTATGCCATTTCTCGAGATCTTGACTCAAAATGCGATTTGATAGTACTAAAAGATTAAAAGTAGACTGCGTTGTGATTGGATCTATTTGATCCTATGTTAGATTTACATAGATAGATACATTTTTCCTTACATTAGGTCTTCGAGCCGTTCTCTACTGTGATTCGTGTTTCTTTTGTCTTCTACGTTGTTGTGTGGTTTTTGCTTTTATTTTCGCATGTCTCAATAGAAACTTAGGGTAGATACAGAAAACTGGGCCAGTCCATCAGACTAAAACCCCCTTTTGCATCTAGTTTTGGTTTTATGCTTAGATAACTAAAATACTGATAGAATTAGGAATTAATGCTCTCGCTCTTAGTGATCGACACCCTACTTACCAACGAAACTACAATTGACTGGGTACACTGCCCATTAGAGTGTTGTTTTTAGGTATAGTCGGCATAAAATCAATAACAGTATAAACTGGATTACATTAAATAACACTCTAAGGTCAGCGCAATTAAACATCAACTCTATGAGGTATATGCAAGGATTAGAGGAAACCTTGATTATTTATACAGTATTGCGTCATGTTCTTTGGTACACTATATTTATCCTACCGAGCAATGCAGCAAATGATGAACGTGGGGTAAAGTTAGACTGCTCAATAGACTAGCTGACATTCGCGGTTTAGTTTTCGTTGGTTACTGCGGCCGCAAAATGAAAGCTGCGCGCCCGCAAAGAAAGCGTTCAGAGTCTACGACAAAAGAACCCGGAAAATTATAGAAACAATTCATGTGACATTCGATGAGCTGACAACTATGGCTTCTAAATAATCCAGTTCAGGACCCGAGCTTCATTTTATGACTCCTGCTACATCTAGTTCAGGACTCGTTTCAAACCCTGTTTCTCAACAACCTTGTATTCCACCAAACAAAGATGATTGGGATCACTTGCTTCAACCTATGTTTGATAAATACTTCGATCCTCCATTAATTGCTGTTTCTTCAGTTCAAGAAGCTACTGCACCAAGAGCTATGGTTTTAGCCTATTCTCATGTGTCAACTTCTATTGACCAAGATGCTCCATCATCAAGTATTCCATCAACACAAGAACAAGAACATTCACCAAACATTTCTCAAGGTTCTGAAGAATCACCAATAACACCAATTTTTCGTGATTATCTACTGTATGCATCTCTTCTTGAAGACTCGACTTCTCAAGGATCATCATCGAATATGAGACAAATCCACACTCCATTTGAATACCTTGGTAGATGGACTAAGGATCATCCTATAGCAAACGTGATAGGCGATCCTTCTCGCTCTGTCTCTACGCGAAAGCAACTCCAAACTAACGCCATGTGGTGTTATTTTAATGCCTTCCTAACTTTTGTAGAACCAAAGAACTTTAAACTAGCAATGACCGAACCGTCATGGATCGATACAATGCAAGAAGAAATTCATGAATTTGAAAGGCTACAAGTTTGAGAATTGGTGTTGTGTCCAGAGAAAGTGTTATTGATCAAACGAAAATGGATTTATAAGGTCAAGACAGAATAATTTAGCGGGGTACTAAAGAATAAGGCTAGAATAGTTGCTCAAGGATTCATGCAAGAAGAGGGAATCGATTTCGAGGAATCATTTGCATCGGTTGCTAAAATAGAGGCCATCCGTATCTTCGTAGCAAATGCCGCTCATAAGAATATGACGATCTACCAAATGGACATCAAAACGACTTTCTTAAATAGTGAGCTCAAAGAAGAGGTCTACGTTTCTTAACCAGAAGGATTTGTTGATCAGGACAACCCATTGCATGTGTACAAGCTGAAAAAGGCCCTCTATGGTCTCAAACAAGCACCACGTGCATGGTACATCATGATGTTGATGACATCAAATAATGTCACTTTATTATATCATTTATCCCATCTGTTTTGCCCACTTTTATATAATTATTGCATTATTTGGTACTTAATTGCTTTAAAGTTTATAAATGCAGTAATTCAGGAGTGTTTTGTGAAGACATGCTAAAAGGCGCATAATTTGGAGCTAAAACGAAGACATTTGAAGAATGCTGATTTCTGACTACATACGCCGTATCCAACAAAAGAGATACGGCGTATCAGCGCCTGAACTTCACAAGAAAACGTGTTTGACCAATTCCAATACGACGTATCCCTTCAGTTTACATACGTTGTATCCACGAAGATAACTATTCGAAGATACAGTAAATAAAGTAAATTGGGAATATATCACTGATTGATTGAGAACGTAGCGCGCACTCCAAGGAATCCAGCCCTATACGCCGTATCGACCTAGCCAGATACGGCGTATCGAGTCTTTTTCAGACACTATAAATAGAAGACTCAAAAACGAGTTTTCAGTGTGCAATATCATATTCTATATACCATACTCATTAAAGACGAATTTTAGAAGAGAAGATCAGCCACCAAGGTCAAGCATTGATCACGAATCCATAGAAGACATCGTGTAATTTTTACTCTCTTAATCGTTCGATTTTCATTGTTTGATTACGCTTGTATAATTACAATGGTTGTGGGCTAATACCCTCGGGTATTAGCCATCTTAATGAAAGTTCAATGTTTGGTTTGTTTTAAAATCGATTTCTTAATTAATTGGATGTTCTTATTAATCATGATTGTTTAATTCTGTTATCACCTCATACTTGGTTTATGTTCTTTGATATATGCGACCTATCATTCAACAGGGTCTAAGTGATCCCTAAAAAGTTAATCTAGAAATTCGATGGATAGTTTTGGCTCTCATGACGTGTTTTATATTACTGGACAATAGGATCACAAATAACGTTCTGGTCTTTGTCTTTAATTATGAGCTTAGTGGACTGGTAGTTGACTCCGTTTATGTTCATAATCATGCTCTTATATAACTGATAAAAATTATTATTATTTTGAAATAGTGGACTACCTGTATATAAAACACAGTCAAACAATAAGTGATAAAAGTCCCATTGGAGATAGGGTTTTAACATGTCTTGGTACATTTTGTCAGAACCCGGATGAATAGAGTATATGCGATTTTAATGGGATTCGTGCAGGATCACAAGTTCGTAAATCGCCATAACAGAGGTAAACCAACTCCTGCCATTGAGGCACAGGAGTTTCCATCCGCACGAGGTTCCCAACATTTTGTTCCTCTAATAGCTTCTGGAAATTTAGCATTTTCACCAACATTCCCCCAACGTTTCACTCTTGAATGTCTCGGGGTTTTTCCCGCGCTACGTCTGAGCATTTAAGATCGGTTTGGGAAGATCCAAACTAATAGTCATAAACCAAGGCTCGAACTCTATAGACTGGTCTCAGTTCTTCTTTCTTTCCTGCTTAAAGCGTCAGCAACGACATTAGCTTTCCCCGGGTGATAACGAAATATCCGCAATCGTAATCACTTAACAACTCCAACCATCGTCGTTGCCTAATGTTCAGCTCTTTTTGATCTAGTAATGTTGTTTGCAAACACATGTGGGTCGGTAACACTGTACACTTGGTTCCGCAAAAATCAAAATAATGTCCTCCAGATCCTTGAGAGAGCAATAACCACTGCAACCTAGATTCTAAATCATGGTTGTATTTTTCCTCATGAATCTTTCAACTGTCTGATGCAAAAGAAAATCACATTTTTCTCTCTGCATTAATACAGCGCCCAAGAACCCTTTCTTCGAAGCGTCGCCAGTGATGCGATGAAATCCTCAGCTTCCTTCAGTAACGCAAAGGATTGGTGCACTGCACACAACTTTTGCTTTAACAGTTGAAAAGCATTGCTTTCTGTATTATCACCCCATTCAACACTTAATCCTCTTCTGCTGAATCTTGGTCATCGGTATTTGCAAAACTTCGAAAATTCCTTCAAATGAACCTTCCGACGTATCCAGCAAGACCCAAAAATTGACGATCTCCGTGGTGACATAGGAATGTCCCAAAATCTTTAATGGATTCAATCTTGGCTGGATCCACATGAATACCTTCACTATCGATCACATGACCAAGGAACTGTACCTTAGGAATCCAAAATTCACATTTGGAAAACTTGGCATACAACTCTTCCTTCTTAAGCAATTCCAAGATCATCTTCAGGTGCTCTTCATGTTCTTTCTTGTTCTTGGAATAGATCAAAATATCATCAATAAAGACAATCACAAATTTATCCAGGTATGGTTTGCAAACCCGATTCATAAGGTCCATGAATACGGCAGGTGCGTTTGTCAAACCAACGGCATAAAACTTGAAATTCCCGGAATGCCCATATCGAGTTCTGAAAGGCAGTCTCGGAATGTGTCTCTCCCGAACCCTTAATTGGTGATATCCTGACACTTAAGTCAATCTCTACGAGTAGACACTCGACCCGTGGAGGCTGATCAAATAGGTCATCAATTCCTTGGATAGGATAAACGAATCTTTAACGTTAATTTATTCAGTTACCCGGTAATCAATGCACATCCGGAATGAACCGTCCCTCATCTTGCCAAACAAGACCGAGCTCCCCAGGGTGAGAAACTAGGCGCCCTTATAAAACCTTACTGTCGGATGACTCCTTTAATTGCTCAATAACTCTTTCATCCCACGGAAGGCGCCAATCGATAAGGTGCCCGTGCTACAGGTGCAGCACCAGGTACCAAATCAATTTGAAACTCCACTTGTCGAGTCGGAGGAAGACCCGGCAAGTCTTCAGGAAATACTTCAGGAAAGTCTTGGACTATTGGCACGTCCTCAAGTCGCTTCTTCTCCAACTTGTCTTCAATTTCTTTTACATTAACATGTGCCAGAAAAATAGGAAACCCTTTTTCTAGGTACCTCTGCGTTTTAGTGCACGAAATCTTTTTTAACGTGTCACATGTTCCCTGTGGTACGAATCCATCACCGTTTAAGATTAGGGTTTATTTTTCGCCAGTGGAATGCGAACAATCGTCTCGGCACATGCAATGAACCGCTTGGTGCTTCAGCAACCAATCATAACCGATTATAGCATCAAAACTACCACGTTCTACAGGCATTAAAGTTTATGTTGAATGGTGGTTTACGGAAGTTTGAATGTGCAACCTTTAAGTATCAGTGTTTAACCCGATTATCCCGTCCGTCCGACAAGTTCAACATTCATAATAGTGAATCAAGGGTAGAAGGTGTGATGTCAATTGGGGCTAACTGCAGTAGACCACAAAACTTCGTTCCGGCACCCGTATTCAAACAAGATTAATAAGCAAAACGATTTGTTTAGAAGGAACGTACCTCGCAACGACATTTGTCCGGGTTGCGCCCCCATTCAACCACATACACCTTCGCTGGAGCCCTATCATTCCAGCTTGATAACCACGGTTGCCTTTGTATGTTCTTCAGTCTTTGGCATTCCTTTTTGAAGTGCCCCTGAGCTCCACACTCAAAAACAAGTAGGTTTCTGACCAGACCCGGTGCCCTTCTAGTTGTTTAGTGTTGTTGACCGTTCCCGTACCTCTACATCACAGCGATGTGGCCATATTTGTTACATTTTATAGCATCTTTGGAGCACACGGACCGTCATGGTGGTAATTGCATTTTGAGCATAGGGGTCTAGATCCCCCATATGGATTCTTAACACCTGATCCATCAGTGTACGACCCCTCCCGGTGTCCTTGCCTCTTGTTGCTGCTGTTGTTTGATTCTGATTGCTTCGGAATGTTTTCAACTTCCTCTTAGTTTTTCTGCTTGTCTATCTGCATGGTACTGGACTCTCTTGTCCATTCAACTCTGTGGCATATCGAAGCCTCTTGCATTTGTCTTTTGGCTTGAAGCGACTAAACTGCATCCGAGTATACCCAAAAATTTAAATAAATAAATAGAAAAACAAACGATGTTTCACCAAGGATCATGTTCGGGGCAATTCCCCCGAAATATCCTTTCGAATTTTATCCGCCTCCTCAGGGAACATTCTAACACACAGTAGTGCTAGCTCTTGAAAACGTTGGTTGTAACTTGAACCACATATCCTATTACACTTCAAGTCCACAACTCATTTTCATCTTCAGCAGAGTACCTCATCACTTTCACTATTGACTGACGTGGCGGCCTACTTGATAAACAACAGTCCATATAAACTAAAGGACTGTTGTTGCTGGATGCTATAAGATTCACGCATCATATTTGATGGATTACAATAATACTAGCATTTATTCATATAGACATAGCAAGGAATCATATGAAACAATAAGGGACTGAGTCGAACTTAGGGAGGCGAGAGGGGGGGATGTAGGGGGACATTCTATGGGGGGTGCATATATATATATATACACACCACCTTGTAAATGATAGCATACGTGCGCATATACTCTACAGAGAACGCTAGGTACGGCAAAATCTAGATCAATTATTAGAGTAGATTATGGGATTAGTGTTCGTAATCGCCAGATATCAAATTGCGTACATTATATCGATAGAACAGCTCTCCATTCTTGCTACCTATGGGGTCTAGCCTTCTTTCACTGCCTGTTTAGTTACTCTTCTCCTTCTAGTGCACACTTGCATAACATTACTGATAGCTTCGTCTGAGCCATTTCTACATGAGAATCATCAGCGTAAAGAACTCTCTCATCCGAGTAATGCGTGTTCAGATCCCCTGGACACCCTTCCCGAAGAATATCGTTGATTGTTTAATTATGTTTATCACCTCATACTTGTTTATGTCTTTGAATATGCGACCTATCATTCAACTGGGTCTAGTGATACCTAAAAAGTAATCTAGATATCAGGATAGCTCTCCATGTCGTGTTTTATATTACTGGACCAATAGGATCACAAATAACGTTCTGTCTTTGTCTTTGAATTATGAGCTTAGTTGGACTGGTAGGTGACCCGTTTATGTTTCAAAAATCATGCTCTTAATTAACTGATAAATATTTGAATAGTGGACTACCTGTATATAAAACACAGTCAAACAATAAGTGGATAAAGTCCCATTGGGATAGGGTTTTAACAGGATCATCACTACTTTGATTCCCTGAAATAGATTATAATTAAACTAAAGGATGTTGTTGGGTTTATTGATTTGATGATTACAAAACTACATTTTCTTAAATGAGGATGAATGAAACAATAAGGGACTAATTTGTTTACAATGAAATTCTACAAGCTGGCGGAGAACATAAAGATTGTAGAAGATATTGATCAAGATTTAAATGATTTAGTTTCCTTATCTATTTTAGTTAGCTTCCTTTGTAAGTCATGATCTCTCTATATAAAGAGATCACAGACACATAGTTTTAGTATCCAGAAACGTATGTGTATCATAATGTGCTTCCAATGAGAGTCTAGACACAGAAAAACGTATGTAGACTTATAGTAGTTAGATAGTTAGTTTATTAGTTAATAGATAGTGTAGCCTTAAGGATCGTTGATCCCTGTTACAGGTGGTAACCATATTATATTGATCAAATAATATTGGGGCTAGGTTTGGAAACGTTTGGTAAAACCTTGTTGAATAATATTGTTCTTTATGTGTTAATTCCGCTGTGCAAAATATATTATCAATGTTATTTTGATCCTAGATTAGATCTAAACAATCTGAGCTTACAACGATTCTTTAGACTCCATAATTGGTATCAGAGCCTCGTGGCTCATGATGTCTAGGATTACAAGGTGTTATTGATGTCGAGTCCATAAAGAAAAGAAGGTACAAGTTTTTGCTTTTGGTTCTTTGAACATATTTGATGTATCTAGGGTTTTCTATAAAACCTAATGTGATGAAGCAGAAAATACAATGGTTCGAGGTGTTTCTGGTTCCTTTGGTACAAGACGATGTTGGTGAATAATAGGGTTTTTCACAAACTCTAATTCTGTAGAAGGAGAATGCTAATTTGTGACGGATTCGTGACACTAATAAGCGTCGTCAGGATACTTAAAAAAAGTATCCTTAAACAGTGGTTACAAGTTAGTACTGCTCGTGTTGATGTTTCTACTGCCAAGGTAAAACATTATACTGCTAGCCTTATCTTTGATGGTTAGTGCTGCTGCTTATGATTATTAGTGCTGCTTATGTAAGATTAGTGCTGCTAGTTTATGTTAATGCTGCTATCACTAATGGTCAATGCTGCCAGTTTATACTTAGTGCTGCTAGTATGGAATAGAAATCCTGGCTGTCATACGATATGTAGGGTGAGGTGGTGGTGTGGCCGCAGACTCATCAGCTCAACGGCTCAGTCTCCTCAGCAGACGGGGCTGTAGCTGGTAAAAGCTAACAACTACATGGTAGTCAGGAGCTAGTGCTCCTCCTCCGCTCTCGTTAATTCTCAACATCCCATCTTCGTCATCCTCATCCTCCTCTTCGGCAATCGATGTCCTTATCAGCATTCCGCCATCCTCCTCAATGTCCATCTCATCATCTCCGTCATCTCCTCCGTCAGCAGGATAGTCGATAGGATCCTCCTCAGGGTCCTCATCGTCATCCTCCTCCGGGTCTGCCTCAGGATCAGACTCCGGAACATAATCAGGTGATAGTGCAATGGGTGAGGCATCCTCAGCATACGGCTGGTCCTCAGCCAACGATTCTCTATCAGAATGTCGGACCTGGAACATAATCAGGTGAGGGTGGTGCCTGCTCAGGCTCCTCCGGGCCAGGCACATAATCTGGAGAGGGTGGTGCCTGAAGAGCGGCCTCCAAGTATGGGTCCTCTGGCAGGTGAGGTAGCTCAAGTAACTCGTGATCATCGGCTCTAGGTGATCCGATGTCTGATAGATCCTCAAATGGGCTGGAAACCTCCGTGTGTGTAACCCCTGATTCATCCGAATCTGACATGACTGAATCTGAAAATTCAAAATAGCTTATATTAGTACTTAATATAAGACTCTTATAGTAATATACATTTATATCTTAACATGTATATCAAATATGAATGCATCTAGTTCAACCAACTAATGCAACAAGTAGTGTATGCATGAATGTATGCACATATGTATGTCCCGTGTAATCCCTTTGTTATAAAACAACTTTTGAAAACGGTTATAGTCCAGCAAAAACATTTGACCTGGTTCTCTATAACCTTGGCTCTTGATACCAATCTGTAACACCCCCAAATTGGGTCGCAGCGGAATATGGGTCCGGGGCGTGTTACTTCATATATCAATAACACAAGATGTATATAGAACGACCAAAAAGTCGTTTGAAAACGATACATTGGATTTAACAAAGTAATTGTTACATAAGCCCAAAGCTTAACTTGTTCACTTAATCAAAATACAAAGATTTTCAGCTACATACGATAAACCAAAATGAAATGCGACAAAATCTTTAATGCATGACATCCAAATCAAAACCACCAATGTATCCATCGCACCTCGTGCTTATTGATCCCCTGAAAAACATTGCTTTAAAACGTCAACAATAATGTTGGTGAATTCATAGGTTTGATAAATCATATATTGTAGGACCACAAGATTTCCCAAGTGTATGATAATGCAACAGATGCAGATATCATATAAATGTAATTACGTTGCTCTAAATCTCATGTCAATGAAGGCTGACGTGTATGAATACCAAATTAATGGCCTACATGCCCGTGGTGATGTTCTACCCGCAACATCCTATACTTCGACAATTGGTATACGTTCATTTGTCAAACGGGGGTTGTCAAACCAATAGATCTATTAATAGCATTCGCGCTACCAATTCCGGCAATTGACAATTCATGATATTGGGCTAGATATGGGATATCGCTACTAGGAACACGTAATCATAACATGACAATTTAAACCACTTGTGTCAATAGTAAAGATTGCATGTTATCACCCCAAAAAAACTTGTAAAACAAAAGCATTTAGAAACGTATTTCTATAAAACACCCTTAGTTAGTAAATCCAATTTTATCAAAATTAACGGCATCTAATATAACAATTAACCATAATTAATTAGTACGTATAATTACCTGATTGATTTAATCAACAACATTGAATCTCATCCTAAATTAGTTACAATCTTAACTATCTTTTTTCAATCCAACATCCATCTTACATGACTTACTTAAAACTCTTCTAATAGCGCTCACACCATCTCTACACCTCGTTCCCAAACCCAACTCCGTCCGCACACACCGCCACTCCTCTTCAACCCCCTCTCCACTGCAAACACACACAATCTCACACTCCATCCAGTACTTTGCCCCTAACTCAAAAAAACCCTACCAACGTCAATCCCCTACACTCGTAATAGGATTTTGGTCAAAAATAATTAACCTAAGTTACACCACCGCTCTCCCCCAACAACCCCCTCCAGTATAAAACTTACCACCAGGGCCGCTCACATTCGCCGTAATTCAGCACCCCACCCCCTGATTTCGCGTTTCTTATGCCCATCCTTTTGTATTAGGAAACCGGGTTATCGCATAATTGACACTTTCCTCCTCCTACGTGGTGTCCTGATGAACAGTAACATTTATAATATTCATAAACATGTGGGATCTATTATAATGTATGTGTAGAGATTGTGTGTTGTGTCAGGCTTAAACTCCACTTAAATGTCTGAAGTATATGTACCACACACCATATCAGCTTCATTTTTAATCAAGATTGACTTTCAGGGACCGACCGTTCTAGTATTTTAAAAGTTCTATATATTTAAGAGGTTTACAAAAATATAACTTTCTGTCATGAATAGTAACTTTTATAAAAATAGTTTTATAAAAGTATTAATTGTCGTTTAAACTCAGCCGAAAAATTCATAACTAGGTCGTTATCTAATGAAATAATTTGCCGATTCTTTAATTTGGAATTCTTAAAATGTGGTATTATTTATTAAAAATATCAACACTTGCTGTTTAAAGTTTTTATAAAAATGTTTTTATAAAATTTTGTTTACGACTCCGTTTATTAACGTATAACTCGTTTTTAACGTAACTTTTTCGTTATTAATCCGTTTAACAAGTTTCTTACCTTTTCGGAATCGTCGTCTGAATGTTTTATCTTAATAAAAATATAAAATATGTATCATTTTTATTGCACTTTGGCAGTTTAGAATGTTTGCATGACATTCCTAAGTCCATTTTTGACCTTGTTTTTATATTTTATCACTTTGTACTTTTTACTACAAGTCTTACACTTTATATATGTCATATATCATATATATATTATGTCCATAAGTCCATCAAAGTATTTTTGTCCAAAGTTTACAATTCCTTCATAATAATGATAAGGCATACTTTTATAATGTAATCTATTTTACCAAAAGTCTCAATGTATAGCCCATTTTTCATATTAAATAATAGTGGACAAAGTTTTCTCACTTTGATATAACCTTATTTTAATGATCATATAACATCAATATAAGTCCATAATTATCCCTAACATGCCATTTGTATTTCTTTCACTTGGAATCCTCACATATTAGTTATTCCATTATAAAACCCTAATTAATCCATGATCATGTTTACATTAAAACAACATGATACAATATTTTATCATCATTTTTAACATGATATATGTAATAACACAACATATATAAAAGTAATCCATATGAGTATTTCAAGTAAAAACCTCATTTTTATGATAAAATCCTAAATGGTGATTTAAGCTATAAAGAATAACCATATGCATAAATATGAAAGTTATAACAACATAAAGAGTTTAAGTGGACCTTAAGATGTGTGATGATGATGATGCACAAGTGCTAAACCCTTGTTTAGCCACAAAATCCAAGCTTACACAAAGAAACCCTAGCTTTTCTCAATAGAAACCCTAACTTCCTTTTACTTGATTAATACTTGGAAATGGTGATTCAATGGTTGGAAATACCTTAGAATGTCTTAGGATAGATGTGTATAGAAGGGTATGGGTTGTAGAAAATTTTGTATGGCTTTGTTATTGAAGGGTGTTTGAGCCGTGGGCTCTATAGGACACAAAGGAGGGTTTTGTGAATTTTTCTCTAAGTGTTTATGAATGTAAGAGTTACTTGCATGCATACTAGTGTTATCCCTATGTCCCGATAGCTAGTCACATCTAAAGGTTGCCTCGCAGACCTTCGCTATTCAAACGACGTTTTTTTTGCCCCCATGGTCTTAAGGAAGACTAATAATCTTGTCTTTGGTCAATGAGACATTCCTAGCTAGGTATTTATGAGTCAAGATTTGTACAAAGACCAAGTGGTATAAAAATTGACCTATGGCGTGGGAAAAATCGAGGGGGGGAAATGCATCCCTACACTAGTACGTCCTTTTGCGCTAGATCTACCATCTATATTCGCGCTATTCATGATACTAGTACACAACTTGTAGATATTACATAAGATTTTTTTACTTGCAATTTCTTTGCACATTGTCTTCATTTCTAGTGTACTAAGTGTAAGTAACATTTACTTATGTAAAGTTTAATAAAACTTTAGGTATTGGGTACATTCGTGGGTATTTGTTGAAGCGTTAGATAATTTTGTCCACATGCTTTCAGCCGCGTTATTCCGCCTAAAAATCCCCCGTACATTTATCGCCACCGGATAACGCTTTCGCGTCCTATCTTACCGCGCAACCAAAAACTAATATCAATGAACCAACGGCCATACATTATTATCAAAAATAATTTACCGTTACACATTGTTGATGTAAACGTTTGATGATTTAATGCCCGTTTACATTAAACGCTAATTTTTGGCGTACGCGATTTAACCTAACGTTTACAATTTCAAGCAAACGCGTACAATACAAAAGGTACATTGCGGATTTTGTGACGTCGTCAATGACTTGAAAACACAGGGTGTTATATCACTTTTCTTTCATGCTTCTTTTCGTTCTCGTGCTTGTTTTGTCATTTTTTGGCATTAGTTTTTTGTCCTTGTCTTAGATATCTCGTTACTGCACAGTTTACAAATGCAAAGCATACATATACAATGTTATTTTTGATACATTTTTGAGTAAATTAATGTCCAATTTTTAATGGTTAACATGTTTGTGTATTTATATCACATGCCGTCTACCTGAAAAAGTTCTTATGGGGTCTTGTTTATGAGGCTTAATATCCTAACACTTATTTTGCACTTAGCAAGCAGTATTAACTCTTGCTCTTCCTACACCAAAAAGTAGTTGGTAACTTAAAATTCAGCGTTGCATAGTCCTTAGCGAAGGCCTCAATTTAGAGTCCTATTTCTCCTTCTCAGCAACTCCATCTTTTGTTGATGGAGTTCTAGCATACACTATATTGTCTCAAATTTCCCTTTATTTCGCAAAACTGATTCATCTCTTTGTTTTTGAAATCAGTCCTACATTATAAAATCTAATCACCTTAACCTTGTGACTATACTAGCATTTTCTATCCAGTTTAAAGGGACTTAAGAATGGCACTACTCTCCATCCTTAGTAGCTCTGAAAGAAAAACCCATGTATTAACCCTACTGAAATCATCTGTGACTAACTAGGCAATACATTTTCTTCATAAGAGACTTTTTACATAATGTTGGACCAAACACTGTTCATATGCAATAAATGTAAAGGAGATGTGATTAGTCTATGTTTTGGTCTTTACAAGAGGCTTTGTGCTGCTTTCCTTTCTGACAAGCAACACAGGTTTGATCATTTTTAAAAATTTTAGAAGGTAAACCTCTGTACAAAGATTTTCCTTAACCACATTTATTCATGGTTTTAAAATTTAAGTGACCTCTGCCTTCTATGACAAAGTTTAGATTCATCAAGATGTGGGTTTTGCAAAGGAAAGATAAACCTCTTTTAGGAACTATGTTCTTCTAAATCAATTACTATTACATATTGTTCTTTCTAGGAACTCTAAGTAAAAACTTGGCTTTCATCCATTAACTGAAAGATTTTTACTGAGATAAGGACAATACATGTTGTGTTTATTAAAAAAGAACATTATTCTTTTTATCACATATTTGTGAGACACTAAAGAGATTAAACTTTAACTCTCTCACAAAATACACATTTTTAAAATTCTAACCATTACCTGTTTTAATGTACCTTTTCTTGTGATTTTCCCCTCCTTTGGGGGGGTTCCCTCCAAAAGTAACATATCCTTCATCTATCTCTTAATAGTTTGTAAGATAGGACATGTTCCCTGTCATGTGTCTTGAGCATCCACTATCAATCACTCCTTGATACTGTAAATACGTTTGTGGATTGCCCTGCACATTTGATAAGGAAAATTAGTTCTTTTGGGGACCAGCCATCACTGACTTGGATCTTGCTTGTGCACTCAACATAATCAAAACTTTTTAGGGGTGATTGTAAACTATAGTGTTTTAGAAACATGGTCTAAAAAAACTTTAGCTTTGGTTTCTCAAAACCAAACAAGTGATGCCGTAAAACCAACATTAACAGTATTTCCTAACAGACTTATACTACTGCTTTTGGCCTACAACATTAAACTCACTGCTTTTGGCCTAACATTATTTACTTTTTTATCCTTAACATGTATTTAACCCTCTAATTAAAATATATTGTGTAAATGTTGTATTTCTTATGAATGGGTTTGAATAGTTGATGTGCCCTTTTTAAAAAGATATAGCATGGTCTAGCAGCATTTCATCTTTTGTTTTGTTATCGAGCAACATTAACTTGTGTAGCATTATTAACTGATACTAACGCCGAACTTCATTAGTATGCTATTGGAACCCAGTCTTTTTGCACATGGGTGAGTCTTTTTAGCAAAGTTTTGCTTGATTCAACCCTTGGAGCATTGTTTCAAAAAAGGTTTACAACCTTTGTTGTTTGAAACTGTCTTATGATGGTAATTGTAGTCAACCTGGCAAATGATCAAAACACTTTCACACAAATAACAGGCCTATTAAACATCTCAAAATTGATCCTAGTCTTTGAGACATCATATTGTTCCACTTTCTTGATTGGCCTCTTGGACTGTGAGTGTTTTGCTATGTTTCTTCCTTGTTTATCAGTTTTCCTAGCAGCTTTCTCTTGTTCTTAGGTTTGACAAACTCTATCTTGCAATATTAGGCTTAACTATTTTCTTTTAGTTTTAGTTTGAGATACATTTTTTCTCACTTTTGACACCCATCCTATTCCTCTCTAATGCGTCGTCTCATCATTGTGACTTCCTAATCATCACTTGTGCTACGACCCCCTTCTTCATCAGCTCTTTCTATTCTTAACTACAGGCACTTATTATTACATCCTTAATCCAATCTATATGTAAACAGTCAAGTACTAGGTCGTTATGAGGCAATGATGGTTCGCAATGCCTGTGTAGGGAGCTGGAATTGCATTATAGCCTAAGCCTTTCTTGCAGTTGTCAAAAATATGACTTTCAATGAGTTGGTTTAAGCTTTTAGATGCATTTTCAAATTTGTCTACATTAAATTAAATTCCATCTTTTTCTTTTTGAGCTATTTCTAGCTTCTTCCTGAGCTATCTGATAGCTATATCTTTACATTTAATTTTTAAAATTTAAGCCCACTTTATATCTTGTGCGCGAATAAATAGACTCATTTGCCTATAAACTTCATAGTTTCTCTCCTTATACTTGACTCTAATCACCCCCCCCCCCTTGACTTATAAAGCTAGAACCATTTAACTCAGATTTCTTACCTCTCTCTATTTATGCGTTTATCAGCTCCACCATATTGACGATTTAAGAGTTCGTCAACAATTTGAAAAAAGATTTTGAACAATTGATATTGTGTTAGATACCTCTGTCGTCAGAAACTTAAAATTGAGGAATTCATTGAGTGAATAATTAGGTCCTTCCTCTTGCCATGATCACTCCAGTCATACCACCCCCCACTAAGACCATCCTACATGACACCAAGTTGTGGAGTGGATGTTTTACACAGGTACAGTCCTTTGTGCTTTCCTTGTTCTTGTAGTCTTGATTTCTTGGAGCTCTGTATTCTTTAGCAAAATATCCTTTCTTGTGGCAGTTGTAGCACTCCACTTTAGACTTATCAAAGCTAACAAACTCATTTCCATTAATAGTTAGCTTCATACATGTATTCTTCAAAAACCTTCTAGCCCTCATAGTCAACATAGCCATTTGCCATCTCAAATCCATCTCTTCAAATCAATCCTGGATGGATTTGTGGCACGTCCTCTGTGCTAGTTGGGGATTATTTAGTTGACTAGAAAGGAATGCACAAATAACAACATCACTCAAGTTGTCAATATTAGCAGCATTAACTTGAGTATTAGCAGCAGAAACTCCGTTAGCAGTATTAACTGCTTGAGCAGTACCAACTGCTCCATTAGTACTACTATTGTTGTTTTTTGAAGAGGACACAAAAGCCATGTTCTGTGTGCTTAAACTTGAGCTAGACATCCCTTTGACTTTTGGTTCATACACCTTAAGGTTGTTGTAGAGATCATCCATGCTCATTGTATCCAAATCAGTTTTATTCCTCCACACAACAACATGTGTGTTCCACTCAGGTGACAAACTTCTTAATAGCTTCTGGTTCACATCTTTTTTGTGAAATCGTTTTCATCTAAAAGCTCCAACTGACTCACAAGCTTTTGAAGCCTATCAAAAGTTTGATCAAGCATCTTTGAGCTTGGAGCATTGAAGTTTTTATATTGCTGCTTTCAGAAATTCCTTTGAGTCTTTTTTGTAGCTGCATTCCCACCAAATCTCTTTTCAATAGCTTCCAGCAACTTCTTAGCATCCTTTATAGAGTTAAACTTTAACTGATGTTCATTGGGAATGCCCATTATTAAAGTACTTCTAGCTTTCACCTCTAATCTTCTCTGAACCTTTTCTTCAGCAGTTGTAATAGGCATCTCTGTCATAACTCCTTCTAGAATTGTTGTTTTTGGCAAGGTTGCACCATTCTCTATGACTTCCCACAGTGCATAGTCTATCATCTGGATATATTGTTCAATCCTCATCCTCTATATCTCATACTCACTAGGTTTGAGCATGGGAACTTTGGATGCAGCCACCATGTGTGCAGAACCTTGATCTATATCTTTTAGCAAAAACAGGTTCTTCTTAATCACAGCTTTTAACAAGCTCTGATACCACTTGTTGATCTCACTTTAATAGATCGAATTCCTTAAGCTTGTTTAAGGATTAGTTATATTAGATAAATTTAACACAACTATAGTAAAAACTGTGTTTGAATGTATTAAAGATTATGCAAAATCTAATCTTTAATATTAAGAAGAATTATCAATGAAACAGTAATTCAATTAACATACAATTCAACAAATAAGCTCCAATACTATTAATGATAATAATACGAATACTCTCACAGTATTAGGGTTACAAAGACCTTGAACCTATGAATTATACGACTAATAATAAAAGATATATGAAAAGATATATCAAACTCTATGCCCTAGGACCTCCTTTTATAGACCAAGGAGTCCTAGTCAGCTTACAATACTTTCCTAAGTATCCATAATCTTTTCTATAAACAACTTAATACATATCATATAAGCAGTACTAACAATCAAACATTACAAACTTATTAACCTTAACAGCATTAACTTATCTCTGAGCAGTCTTAACCTTGAGCAGTAGTAACTTTGTACTATCAGTAGTAACTTATTACTAGCAGTACTAATATTCACTAGCAGTACTAACTTTGTACTAGCAGTAGTAAATACTTAGCATATTTTCTTTGAAGTTCATGAGCAGCACTAACTTCAGCTGAGCAGTATTAACACAAACAACATCAAGAAAACTTTTAATCCCAACAATCCTCCCCTAAACTTGATATTCTTCTTTAAAATCATCAAGTTTCTTCATTTAAAGCTTCATCAACACTAGAAGGATGCTTCCAAACACTTCTTTACTTCTTAAGTTGTTTTATGATGAATTTACAAAGCTGATAAGCCATTT
>BQNB010007345.1:0-14830 GCA_026074375.1 Tanacetum coccineum | reverse complement strand
ATAAAACATTAAGGACCATGTGTGCTATTTGTTTAACTTGAATATACCTTATAAAACCTAATTTGCAAGATTAATAAGTAGTGTTAAGATGAGGGGCCAAATGTGTCAAAGTTAAAAATGGTTTATAACAATACCACCCCCCACCCGTCCCCATCACTGTTCACACAATCTCCACACACCCAAACACACTCGAACACACACGAAAAATTAGGGCTGTCCTATATGTTGTATGTGTGTTAGGAGTTACATGTGGAATAGCAATAATATGTTATGTAATGTTCATCTCATCTAGTGTTAGTTCTTGTTTTTCTTCTCGAGTGTCTATGTGGTAAATTGTTGATCGTTAGATACTTTACTCAGTACGGACCGATCGAGTCAAAGACGATCGAACGAGTGTTATCTAACATGGACCGAACGAGTGTCTAAATGTAAGGACCGAACGAGTGATTTATAATACAGACCGAACGAGTGTCTAAACGTGAGGGCCGAACGAGTGATTTATAATATGGACCGAACGAGTGTCATCTAACCTGGACCGAACGAGTGACTAAAAGTGAGGACCGAACGAGTGATTTACAATATGGACCGAACGAGAGACAGAAAGTGAGGACCGAACGAGCGACTGTTAGTAAGGACCGAACGAGCAACTCATAGTAAGGATCGAACGAGTGAATCCTTGTAAGGACCGAACGAAAGAAAGATAGTGAGGACCGAACAAGAGACAGAAAGTAAGGACCGAACGAGCAACTGTTAGTAAGGACCGAACGAGCAACTCATAGTGAGGACCGAACGACTGTATGATTACATGGACCGAATGAGTGCTTGTTTAAATGGACCGAACGAGTGTCATTTAGTGGAAACCAATCAAGGTGTTTCTTTGAGGACCGAACGAGTGCAGATGTTATCAACACTTAACCAATTTTTGACATAACACACTTAAGATCAGATTTTTTCTAACTAAGATTAAAGTAAACAAATCTCTTAGTTTAAATGGACCGAACGAGTGTCATTTAGTGGAAACCAATCAAGGTGTTTCTTTGAGGACCGAACGAGTGCAGATGTTATAAACAAACCTCTTAGTTTAAAATAGACAGTAAAAGCTTGACAAAATCAAGGTTAACTACATTCAACTTAGTTGTTAGGATAGGTGCCTTTGTCTCATACGCTATTAGTCTATCTAAGTTGATTGATCTTCAAAAATGTTAAAGTCATAAAGGTTCTCATGAATGAATGATTGTGTCTTCTTATAAACTGCACTCACTCTTTCTTAAACAGACTCATGGAAATCTCAATAGCGGATCAGATTGCTTTGGATGATGCATTGGTGGCTTCTGCTGACCGACTTAAGATTGGTAAATGTAATCTTCGCTTAAGTTCGGATGTCACATCAAAGGAAACAACCCTTCAAGTGGTCTCTTCAAGTGGTCTACGATGTGTTAAAACTCACTCCTTTCTACAAGGCATTCCAAGTCACTGCTGATGCTCCAGAGATCTATATGCAAGAATTCTGGGCCACGGCTTATGTTCATAATCGATCGGTCAGATTCAAAATGAATAACAAAAAGCACATTCTCGGTCTTGATCAATTCAGAGACATTCTTCAAATTTGCCCTAAAGTCGGTAATAAGAAGTTTGAAGAACCACCTCTTGAGAAGGAGATTCTCGCCTTTCTAGCTAGTCTTGGTCACTCTGGAGATATAAGGAAGATCACTGACGTTAATGTCAATAAACTGCATCAACCCTGGAGATCATTTGCTGCTATCATCAACAAATGTCTCAGTGGTAAACCATCCTATGACAGTCTTCGTCCTGTTTCTCTAGCTCAAATCTTGTGGGTAATGTACAATAAGAAGAATGTTATTATGCATACTCTGTGGGAGAACTTCATTTTCCCAGATGAGTACAAAAATTACGAAGAAGGGCAATGCAATGTTACTATCCTCGTTTTCACCAAGTTAGTTGTCAACTTTGTCATGGATAAAGATCCTTCAATTCCTCGAAGAAACAAGGTCAATTGGCACTATGCCAGAGATGACCCAATGTTCACTACAATCAATGTCATCTCAAGGAATGAAGACACTCAGTTGTACGGGGCTATCTTACCAACAGAGTTAACAAACAAGGACATCCGCATCTCTGAATCATACAAAGAATATCATGCTATTGCTTCCGGAAAGATTCCTCCAAAGACGAAAGGAAGTAAGAAGAAAGCTGATACAGATACTACTATTAAGATGAAGCCTCCCACAGCCCCCAAAGAAAAGAAAGAAAAGAAGTCTGGAAAAGGAAAGCAGAAGACTACAGAGTTGGAGACTATCTCTGAGGCGGATTTGACAGAGGCTGAGCAACTCAAAATAATCACAAAAAGAAGCCGTCAAGAAACTCACAACTCTCATGCCAGTGGTTCTGGTGCAGATGAAGGAACTGGTGTTACACCAGGGGTTCCCGATGCACCTGATTATGACTCAGAGGATGATATCTCCTGGAAATCAAGTGACGATGATCAAGATGATGAGAAAGCTCAAGATGATGATGAACATGACGATGATGAGAAAGCTCAAGATGATGATGATGAAGAACAGACTGAATCAGAAGATGATGGTGATGATTTTATCCATCCAAAGCTCACAACTCATGATGATGACATAATACATGAAGAGGAAACTGATGAAGATGATTCTTTCGATCCTACAATTCACACACCCTCTCATATCTCATCATCAGATAAAGAAGACAGTAACAATGAAATTGAAGGAACGAATGTGAAGGAAAAAAGTCGGGATGAAGAGCAACTATGAAGAGGATCAAGAAATGAGGCAGTCGAAGAACCAATACCAATCTTGAGAAGAGATGATGTATTGACATATGTTTATATTACCACCCGGTACCAAAGCGAAAACCCAAAATTGAAGACACTGATGTGACCCTAACTCCGGTAAATCCTATGGTCAACAACAAGCTCTCGTCTGTATCATCTGGCTTTCGTCTCCAACTTGCGAATCCACCCCAAGAGGTCCAGTGTTGATGATTTTTTGGACACATACTGAAGCCACCTCTCTAATTGATACTCCTGTAACTGCCATTGTGGAGCCATCCTTCACTGCCACAAACCATCGCCCTCCAACACCGAATCCTCTAGTCATTCAAATTCAACAACCACCAATTCTGACACCGGCTACTACTACAAGCTCCTCGCTACAAAAATCTTCCTAACTTTCTTCGTTGTTGGCTTTGATTACGAGACGAAAGCGTTAGAAGAACAACTTCTCTCGGAACTCAGACAAACAATCAATATGCTATGCGCTCTCCTCCATATCCTAGGCATCGTTGAATCAATATCTAAGCAAATAGAAAATCAGGAGGCAATGACGTTGCAGTCCATTGAAGTATGAAAGAATTCGAGAAGATCCTAATACTGCAAATCAACAATTCCTCTTGATTCAATCGATGAAGGAATGGAAGAAAATATCAAGGAACAAGTTTAAAAAGGAAGTCTCCAAAATTACTCCAAAAAACAGAAGTTGTATAATCGATCAACTCGAGTCAGAGGTTCCTGGTATGATCATCAAAGGAAGCCAACACGTCTCATGCTGTAGCTGCTAATCTTTCAGAAACTAGAGCTGAAAAAGACTAATTGACAAGATTGAAGCTAACAACTCTATCAACAAAAGTCAGACAAATTCAAAGCAGCTCTACAAGGCATTAGTTGATGCGTATGAAGCCGACAAAATCTTGTTAGATACATATGGCGATACGGTCACAATAAAAAGACCTAGAGACGGTGAAGATGAGGAACCAGACCCTACCGTTGGAACAACGACCGGGTCCAAAAGAAGAAGTTCAAGAAATGAACCCGCTTCTAACCAGTGCTCCAAGTGAAACGTCAACACGACCGCAGGAAAGACTACCACAACAAATCTAAGTCTCCACAAGCAATTCCCCACCCTGATAGCCAATCTGCTCCGGTAGAGGAAACTATGCAAACTACAGATGTCTTTGAAGCACCTGCACACCAGGAGTTTGAAACAGGTGTCCATGATGAACAAGCAGAAGAAGAGGTCCAACATCTTCCTGACTGGTTTCAACAACCTACACGACTACCTTCTCCTGATCATGCATGGAATAAGTCTGTTCCTGCCGTTCATGAATCTGTCCAACCTTGGCTAAGCAATCTGGCACAAAGACAAGACCCTCGAGAGTCATATCAACGAATGAACTAACCGACACTACATTTGACTTCTCCGCTTTTGTGATGAACCGGCTAAATGTTCAAACACTAACACCTGAATTGCTAGCAGGTCCAACATTTTGAGCATGATGAAAGCACATGCAAGAGATTGCCTGAACTTGAATATTTTTGTAAGAATTCGACAAAGCCACAACCGCGTCACAAATGGACTGTATCAACCCTGAAGGACGCCAATACCACATGATCTGCGATCAAGTTAACTAGGCCACTACCGTTAGTTCCAAATTCTCAAGGTCGTCATGTTATACCATTTCATCACTTCATCAATAACGACCTTGAGTACCTACGTGGTGGTGAGTCAAGCCGCAAGTACTCTACTTCAGTTACGAAGACTACGGCTGCAGATTACGGGCATATCAATGGATAGAAGGACTTTAGTGCCCAACTCAAATGTGGAGTCAAATGATAGTCAAAATACACAAATTCGTCCCTCTGGGGAATCACACATTGGGGCAAACAAGCGAAGAACAGTTTCTATGCATTTGCAACCTCAAGGGAATCAACTCGTGACGTCTACTCAAAAAGACGGATTATTGCTGTCACTAAGGTGGAAATAGTCGAATGGCAAAACTACAAGCATCTTGACTGGATTACTGTACGAAGGGATGACGACGTTCTTTACAAGTTCAAAGAAGGCGACTTCCACAGACTAAGGATCCAAGACATTGAAGATATGCTGCTTCTTCTCGTGCAAGGAAAAGTGACAAATCTCAACGTTGAAGAACATATTGCATTTAATGTCTCCTTAAGAATGTTCACAAGAAGCGTTGTCATCCAAAGGCGTGTGGAAGATCTTCAATTGGGTGTTGAAAGCTATCAAAAGAAACTCAACCTCACAAAGCCTGACACGTACAGATCCAATCTGAGAAGACAAGACGCTTATACACCATACTCCGATCCAAGAGGATTCATCTACGAGAACAAAGACAAGAAGAACAGATTGATGCGCATTGACGAACTACACAAGTTCAGCGATGGTACTCTCGATGATGTTCGGACTGCTCTAAATGATCGCCTCAAGGGAATTAGAATGGAGTATCTGCCACAGACTTTTTGGAGCCAACGTGACAAAGCAAATGCAAGAGCTATGATCCAGGCGATTGACAAAAGGCTAAAGACAAGGAGGATAATGAGGAGTTTGGAGAGATTTGTAGGTGGTAGACCATACGGGGGTGACCTACGGCTACTACAAAGGACCATATGATTTTTATCATATGTTGTTCTTATCTTAAAAGGTCCATATCCTCGTAAATACATTTATCTTGTGAATATGTTCATTACTAGTGTAGATTTTTTGGTGAAAAATAATATGTGCTCGAGTACAAATTTTTCAAGAATTTCTTAGTAAATTCAAAACTTTCAAAAAATCGTACTCGGCATTATCTTATAATCCCTCAAAAGTTGAGGGGGAGCAATAATATTCCCAAATCTGCTCGCATTTCTCATTTGGTCCCCGAATGGTTAATCATTGAATATCCAAAATCATCAAGGATTAACAATTTTGGAGTAGGGTATAAAAATGTTATTAACCTAGGACTTAATGAATACTGACATGAAGTGATGCAAATAAAATGGACTCATCACTCCATACCTAGCATGTACTACGATTTACAATGCACATTTTAAGGGGAGCTTTAGTGATGATGAAAAACTTCAAAAGTGTAAATCTTTGAAATTATAACAAACACTTGATTGAAATTTTCAAATGTTTTTGGAAGGATCGTATGGAATAACCCAAAAGACCGACCATAAGTTTCTTAAATTTATGAATTATAAGGCGGTTAGGAGGGCTTAGGTATGTCAAGACCCATGATCCAGCCCAGAACCCGGAGGGATTCTAAACCCAGGGATAACCCCACTAGTTAGTGGAAGAAGTCCTTAGGTATTATTAAAAAGGAGAAAAAGTGAGAATAGGGATAATGCCTATGTGAGAATGGAGCTACCACTAAGAACAAACCCAACAAGGGTGTTAGTTATAAGTCTCGGTATGCATTTGAAGGGGTTGAAGAATAAAAAGAAATGTAAGGATAAGGGTGAAAATAAAGAAGCCCTCCGTACACTTGAGGCAGAGAAACGGTCAACACATATGCTGGTCCAGAAACACGCCTCTAAGTGTTTGTCTACATTTGAAGACAGTTCATGGACCCTGTGACGCTATTGCACAAACCCTTCCAGCCTACGCAAAGTCAGAAAGTACTTTGTTTCAAAACTCACGAGATAACTCATTTCTATAACCTCTCACTTCGAGTTAGTTGATATTGAAAAGGTGGCAGTCAGCTCCAGCCTCCGATCACTAAAATCAAAGTGCACTTATTGAGTCCTAAGCTAAAAGAGATCAACCGATAAATCTCATTAGACATTTGTCAAATTCTACTTGCTAAGTCACACAATGTGAATTACAAGATACATTTTAAGAGTCCTTCGCATTATCCTTGTGATTTTGCCAGAACATCAGAGTGAATTCATTCACAATGAAGATGGAAATCCTGCTTGAGCCAACATCAACAAATTCACCCAAAGCCACCCACATGTATCCCATCCGTTTTCGTTTCCATTATATGTTATCTTACACCTACACCCTACAACCCTTTAAAAGACCTCTTAAATAGTAATGAATAATGCTTGCGCCAAGCGGTGGAGGTTTGATCCTTTACCAAGCCTATGGTAATTTATATGCTATGACAGGTAATGAGTGTTGATTTTCCGTTTCCCTCATATGTTATAATTTATTATACAACCGAGTGAAAGAGAGAATCCTAAACACTTATGTGAGGTGCTAGTATATACTTTCCGTGTTGTTAATTATAAGGTCTAGAAGGTTGTGTTCTAAAATACTTTTAAAAAGTAGGTAAAATAACCCCTCATATTGTTATTGTCTAGATAGAAAAGCCTATTTGCATGAGGATAATTAAATCCCAAGTGTAGGGGTATTTGATGATGTGTCATTTTATACACTTTTTCAGGGTCGTTTAACCCTCTAAATCGTGCATTTATGCCTAAAATAGGTACTTAATTGTTCCTTTTCAGGTATTTAGCATTTGGAAGGCATTTGGAGGAAATACACGTGACTTGGGCTCATTTGGAGAAGAAACGGATGAGACTACGAACCTACACCAACATTGCTCAAGAATTTCTCCTCAGAAGCTGGAGACGGCGTCACAGATTACACATGACGCCGTCACAAATCCTACCACGACGGCATCACAAGATATCGCGACGACGTCAGCCCGCACGATCCAGCCCATTATGTAACACCCCCATAATGGGTCGCAGCGGAATATGGGTCTGAGAGTGTTACTTCATAGATCAATAGCACAAGATATGAGAACGACCTCTATATGAGTCGTTTAAAAATGATACATTTGATTAAATAAACTTGTTTGTAACAAAAGCCCGAAGCTTAAAATGTTCATCCATGAAATTGTAAAGATTTTAAGATATAACATATATTCCCAAAATGTAATGCACCCAAATCTTTATAGTAATGACTCCAAAATGGTGACCACCAATGTATCCTTGTTTCTCGTACCTTATTGACCTGAGAAAAACATGCTTTAAAATGTCAACATAAAGTTGGTGAATTCACAGGTTTAATAAATGTATAAAGTAGGACCGCAAGATTTCCAAATGTATGATAAGCAACGAATACAATATCACAAATGTAATTACGAAATGCACTAAGCTCATGACACTGAAGCTACAACATATATGTATGCAAATTAATGCAAATAATGTGCCCGTGTAGATGTTCAACTCGCAACATCCAAATTGTTCTGACATGGTATACATTCGTCATTTCGGAACCTCCGAAACTAGTGAGCGCTACTCACCCAAACGGGGATGTCAATCCCAAATAGATCTATTCATAACATTCGCGCTTACAATCTAGTAATTAACAGTTCATGATTCATGGGCATAGTGGGTTATAGCTACTTAGGCAAACTCGTAATTTGTATAAAAGTGTACTTGCGTCCAATCATAAAACAATGCATGTTTCTCACCCTAATGTTGTAAATCATTGTAATTGTATAAAAGTGGGGCTATGAACTCACCGTAAGTGAATGGTTTAATTATCTAAATCAAATAAGTAAATCGTCTCGGCAATCCGAATGCAACCTAATTAATTGTAGGTCGTATGAGTATAATATATTTTATATAAATAAAATTATTAATGTTTATTATGTTAAACAACCAACTTATAGTCTTGTTTAATCTTTTATGAGTTGAAAATAATTAATAACAATAAATCGTACTTTTTTAAATAAAGGTATATGTATTTGTATCCATAAAGAAAGTATTATTTTTGTTCATCAGTGTATTATTTGTTAAAAATTTGTGATTTAATATCTTTATTGATATATTATATAATTAATTTAATTGTTATATAAAATAATGTATAAAAGTAAAAATAGTGCACAAGGTTTTATAAATCTCGTATCTTTATCGTTTTAACTCCGTTTTATATGTTTCTTATGTCCACGGTTTCGTATTAAGAAAATCTATCAAAATATTATATTTATAATATTTTAGCTACTAATGAACAGTAAACTTTACTATTTTTGTAAATTTTATAAAACTACTTTTGAGTAATTAATCATATAAAACTTGCAAAAAGCATAACTCATTCATTCTAATTCCGTTTTGCTTGTTCTTTACATGTATGGATTCGTGACGAGATAAAATATGTTAATAAAATGCTTGCTGAATTTATAAAAATATGGGTCAACTCAAAAAAGTCAAAACAGTTTATAAAAATATTTTTATAAACTTAAATCTTGCAAAACTCGTAACTCATTCGTTTTAATTCTGTTTTTTGAGTTTCTTATATGCTTGGTGTCTTCCTCATGAAATTGTAGTACTATATTATAAAATATTTACCATAATTTTAAGATCTGAAACAGTGGAGGACTATTTACTATAATCACTTTATAAAAATAAAGTGATACATTTAATTATCGTAAACTTGCAAATGTGTAAAACTCCTTGGTATAGGCTCGAGTTTTTCAAGTTCTTTATATGCTTGCGATCCTTGTAGTGTGTACTAATTTAATAAAATATAAAATATGTACTTTGTTTTTCGAATTCTAACAGAAAGTATTAAAAATAGTAGGTTTGTTTATGTTTTATATTTTTGGTTTTATAAATCCATTTCTTGAGAAATCTTGTACAAGTCTTTTACCATAATTTCTACCATGAGTATTACTAACTTTAGGTCCTCTAATTAGTCTATAGTGATTGTATAAGATAAAGTGTCCTCATAATATTTGCTCATATCTTTTGTAAATAAAACTTTCAATACAATTTAATTTACAACTAAACTTATAAATTAATTTTCACTTATATAAGATGTGTACTTCCATTTTAAGTAATATTTCACCAACATATATAATAAATTTAAACCATACATGTCCTTGTATTATTCCATAATTCATAAAATACAAGCCTAGGTGGTGATTAACATATATATCAAGTATGTAAACATGTAAATGAATAATAAAAATATTAAGGTTTAAATAGACCTTAGAGATGTATAGTAGGATGATGAATACAAGCTTACACTTAAGCTTAAACCTTAGAAATCAAACCCAAGATCAAAACCCTATTGAGAAACCCTAGAAATCTTCTTGCTATACCCTTGCTTATACCAAAACCCAAGCTTCCAATGCACTTTGAATGATCTTAGATATGAACCCTAATGATGCTTGAACACTTGAAATACTTGTAGAATAAAATTGTATGAAACCCTAAATAATTAATAGTGATCCGTGGCCTAAGAGGAGTATAGAGAGAGTTTTATGCTTTGATTTGCTTGTAGGAAATGAGAATGTGTGCGTTTACCTTCCTGTACTTCCCTTTTATAGAAGATGTTAGTTTAACAACCTTAAACTAACTTATTGATATGTAGTGGGTTATTGGTTTAAGTTGCAAAGATCTATCCTCATTCTTTAACATTCATGGTCAAAAATGGGTAGGAGGGTCTAGTGACAAGCCAATTACAAGGAAGTATGTGTTTGGTGTTACATCTGTGGGGGTTAGGAAGTATATTACTAGTGAAATGGTATAATTTTATTAAGTGTATATGTATATAACCGGCCCCATGGCTTATTTAGGTGTAAGGTAAGTTAATTTTTAGGTATTGGGTGAAATAGTAGGTATTTGTTTGAGTATAGATAGGTATAGGTATTTTCGGGTATGCCTAAATGTATATTATTGCGAAACATAAACGTTTTACATAAGCAATAAAAATAATATATGAAAAGTTATAAATTATACTCGTAATAATTATATAACACTTGCTTGACGTAAACTTTTATTTGTTTGGTGTCCGTTTACGTTGAATGTTGATTTTTAGTTTACGCGATTTAACTATACGATAATAATTAAAAGTAAACACGTAAAACTCTAAAAATACATCATGGTAATAATTAAGTCGGGAAACGAACTGAAATAATGGGTTGTTACAGTCTTCCCCATGGTTAAAGGAGCATTTATCCGCGATCTCAATATTGCGGTACTTGTCGAGTGGTGGGTTTTTGTAAGAGTACGGATACTTTCTTCCTGGATTGATCTTCCGTTCCTATGTGAACTCAGGACCTCTCCTGAGTTCATCGAACATTTGATGTTGGGGCTTAACGCTTTGCTTAACTGCTTGATCACGAATTGTAACCTTTCATTGGTTCTTCAACGAAGGTTCTTCAATGAAGCGTAGTTTATCATCAATGTGTATTTCATCCAACAGAACTGCCAACGGCTCGTCGGATAAACACTTCTTTAGATTGGATACATGAAACGTGCTATGAACCATGATTAACTGTTGAGGTAGTTCAAGTTTATAAGAAACGGTTCCTACTTTGGCTAACACCTTGAAAGGTCTAATATATCTCGGGTTCAACTTCCATCGTTTGCTAAAACGCACGACCCCTTTCCAAGGTGATACCTTTAACATAACTCGGTTACCAACTTGAAATTCTAAAGGCTTACGCCTCACATCGGCGTAACTCTTTTGGCGATCACGAGCGGCTTGAATTCTTTGCTTGATTTGGACAATCTTCTCGGTTGTCTCATGAATAAGTTCTGGACCGGTGAGCTGAGCGTCTCCGACCTCGGCCCAACAAACAGGTGATCAACACTTCCGACCATAAAGTGCCTCGAATGGGGCAGCTTTAATACTAGCATGATAACTATTGTTGTATGAAAATTCAATCAACGGTAAGTGTCTTTCCCAATCGTTCCCAAAGTCTATCACGTAAGCACGTAACATATCTTCTAATGTCTGAAAGGTCCTTTCTCTTTGCCCATCAGTCTGCGGATGGTATGTCTTACTCATATCCAACTGAGTACCCATAGCCTTCTAAAATAACCTCCAAAAATTTGACGTAAATCTAGGGTCACGATCACAAATGATTGAGACTGTTATTCCATGTCTCGTGACTACTTCCTTCAAGTATAGTCTTGCTAGTTTGTCCATAGGGTCTTTTTCCCTCATCGGTAAAAAGTGTGCAGACTTGGTGAGTCGGTCTACAATTACCCATATGGTATCGTTTCCACTTTGTGTCCTTGGGAGCTTGGTGACAAAATCCATAGTGATATTGTCCCACTTCCATTGAGGAATCTCAGGTTGTACCAATAAGCTAGATGGTTTTTGGTGTTCAGCTTTGACTTTTAAACACGTCAAATACTTGCTAACGTAGGTGGCAATGTCGAGTTTCATGTAAGGCCACCAGTATAATTGCTTCATGTATTGGTACATTTTATCGGAACCCGGATGAACAAAATATTTTGACTTGTGAGACTCATGCATAATCAGAGTCCTTAGATCACCATAGCATGACAACCAACTTCTGTTATTCAAACACAGTGTTCCGTCCGCACGCGGTTCCAACTTCTCCTTCCTGGGTTTTTCTGGGTCTTTCGAATTTTCAATCAGCATACCTCCCACGTCTTCAGACTTGAGGTTTTCTGGTTTCCTTGCCTCAGTTTGAGCCTCCAAAATTTGCTTAGGAAGATCCAAACCAATAGTCATAACTAAGGCTCGAACCCGTAATGGCTTAGTTCGTTCTTTCCTGCTTAATGCGTCAGCCACAACATTCACTTTCCCTGGGTGATAACGAATTTCACAATCGTAATCACTGAGCAATTCCAACCAACGGCGTTGTCTCATGTTCAATTCCTTCTGATCAAGGATGTGTTGTAAACTTTTATGATCAGTGAACACTGTACATTTTCACCCGTACAGATAGTGCCTCCAGATCTTCATAGCGAACACTACTGCGTCTAACTCCAAATCATGAGTGGTATAATTCTTCTCATGAATTTTCAGTTGTCGTGATGCATAAGCAATCACATTTTCTCTTTGCATTAGCAAAGCGCCCAACCCTTTGATCGAAGCATCACAGTAAATGATAAAGTCTTCGCTTCCTTCGGGTAAAGCCAGAATTGGTGCACTACACAACTTCTGCTTTATCAATTGAAAAGCATCTTCTTCTTTGTCACCCCAATCAAACTTGACCTTCTTTTGAGTAAGCTTGGTCATTGACTTGGCGATCTTTGAGAAACCTTCGATGAATCTACGGTAATAACCGGCAAGACCTAAAAATTGACGAATCTTCGTTGCAGTCTTAGGAGGTGCCCAATCTTTAATAGATTCGATCTTGGCGGGATCCACGTGAATAACCTGACTGTCAATCACGTGACCAAGGAACTATACTTTAAGAATCTAAAATTTACATTTAGAGAATTTGGCATACAACTTCTCCTTCTTAAGAAAATCCAAGATTAACTTGAAATGCTTATCATGATCTTGCTTGCTCTTTGAGTATATCAGAATGTCGTTAATAAATACAATCACGAATTTATCCAAATATGGTTTGCACACCTGATTCATGAGATCTATAAATACAATAGGTGCGTTAGTCAAACCAAACGGCATAACTTGAAATTCATAATGTCTATATCGAGTTATGAACGCGGTCTTTGGAATGTATTCTTCCCGAACCGTTAGTTGATGATAACCCGATCTCAAGTCGATCTTCGAGTAGACACTCGATGCTTGAAGTTGATCGAAGAAATCATCAATCCTTGGAAGCGAGTAACGATTCTTCACCGTTAACTTATTCAATTCCCGGTAATCAATGCACATCCGGAATGATCCATACTTCTTCTTAACAAACAAGACCGGAGCTCCCCAAGGTGAGGAACTGGGTCTTATGAAGCCTTTGTCAGAAAGTTCTTTCAGTTGGTCCGACTATTCTTTCATCTCGGACGGAGCTAATCGATAAGGTACTCGTGCCACAGGTGCAACACCAGGTATCAAATCGATTTAGAATTCCACTTGGCGGGTTAGTGAAATACCCGGAAAGTCCTCGGGAAATACCTGAGGAAAATCTTGAACTATTGGTACGTCTTCAAGTCGCTTCTCCTTTGACTTGTCTTTAGCCTTTTTCGTGGTAACATGTGGCAAAAACATGGGACATCCCTTCAGCAAATAATTTTGTGTTTTGGTGCACGAGATGATGTTTAATCGTGACTCGTGTCCGTTGTTGCATCCGTCACCATGAAAAGTTAAAATTTCATTTCCGAAGGGAACACGAATGTGTTTCTCATCACAAACAATTACGACATGATATTTAGATAACCAGTCCATACCGATAATGACGTCAAAACTACCCATCTCTACATGCATTAAGTCGATGTTGAATGGATGATTTAGAAAATTCAAAGTACAACCCCGTATAAGTGTATTAACCCAAATTATTGTACCGTCAGCTAACTCGACATCATAACCATGGTCTAATGTAGTTGGGATGATATCAATCAAAGAACTAAATGTAGTAGATACGAAACTTCTATCGGCACCGGTATCAAATAAAATTAAAGCATAATGGTTGTTTAGGAGGAACGTACCCATGACTACATTGGAGTTTGGGTTTGTCTCGGTAGTGCCCACAGCATAGGCTCTTGCCATAGCATTACCATTTCCAGCCCGATTTCCCTGATTTCCATTCTTTAACTTTGGGTAATCACTCCTGAAATGACCCTGAGCTCCACCCTCAAATCAAGTGAGAACTCTTTGATTTTCCCCTTGAGCTCTTTGGTTGTTGTTGGTAGCAGCAGGCCGGCTTTTATAGTCATGGGCCGAATGGCCAATCCTCTTGCAGTTGGTGCATTTAGGAGGATACTGTCCGTCATGGTGATAGTTGCATTTGGGGCACAAAGGTTTAGATCCTCCGTAAGGTTTCTTCTCACCAGACCCAGCAGTATAAGCCCGTGCCACATTGTTCCTTTTGAATGGCTATTGTTGGTTTTGATTGTTTCTTGAAGTGTCATCAAACTTTCTTTTGTTTTTAGCCTGACGTTCAGCAATAGTGAGGATCTTTTTATCCATCAGTTCAGTGGCAAACTCAATTGCCTCCTGCATCTTCTTAGGCTTTGATGCCTTCACACTCCCATGAATCATGTTGGGAAAACCACTGACATACTTCTTGATCTCATCCGACTCTTTAGGAAACATCCTATCACACATCAATGCCAGTTCCTGAAAACGTTGGTTATAGCCTACCACATCGGTACCTTTTACCTTTA
>BQNB010007344.1:0-91383 GCA_026074375.1 Tanacetum coccineum | reverse complement strand
AACACACATTCTTGCTCATAAACTAAACTTGGAGAATCTACCGAGCAAAATATCAGGGGAGTTTCTCATTCTAATTTTTTTTAATTTCCCGTTTTTAATGTTTTATCTATACAATGATGATGTTGTATAATTCAAGTAGGGGGATGGGAATTAGAATGTATACTTGTCCTATTATTCACATAAAATGCTTAAATTATGCTCAAATTTAAAAAAAAATTCAAGCATACTTTTGTGAAATTACTTGTTACATAACCTGCACACAATAACCCTTATTAGATATTGTGAGGATTTAACCTTATCCGTTTCCAAATGTTTACTCAAATTTCATAAAATATGAGTGTTTTGGTGATGTTGTAGACTTTAAAACTTGGCTTGGTATATCTATTCAAGACCATAATAATAAGTACTATGGATTTAGATGGAGTAACTTGTTTAAATTGGTAAATTTCTAGGATTACACTCAAAAAGCCTTTAAATGTTGTTTTATTAACTAACTACACTGGTTAGTTAAATCCCCGTATAAGACCTTTGTTTACTCTCATCTGAAGAGTAAGATACCTCTAGAAAAATCAACAGAGCCAATCCTTTAGGAATAACACCAACTGTTTGTTTCGTTACACCTTAGCCTACTCTATTAGATTAAGTCCGTTTATCAGTTGCTAGTTGCTTAAAGTGTAAAGTATGTATTTCTCGAGTCTTGTGTCAATTTTCTATCTTTGGTACGGTTGGGAAGAAATTTGCACATTGCAAATGGGAATGTATAAAGTAGTCAAAACTTATGTATTTTTACTACCAACACAATTATTGGTGTAACACCTCCAAATCTGAGTTGCAGCGGAATATTAAATATCCGAGGGCGTTAGTTCATAGATCAATAGCACAAGATATGAGAACGACCACTAAACGTGTCGTTTTAAAAAGCTACATTGGATTAACAAAATACTTGTTTATTACATAAGCTCTTGGCTTCAAATTGTCCGACAATATAAGTAAAGATTTTAGTTTATAACAAATGTTTCCAAATTGTAATACGACCCAAATCTTTAGTATTGACTCTCTCCAAAGAGTGACCCTAATGTATCTGGGCACCACGTGCCTTATTGACCTGAGAAAAACATGCTTAAAATGTCAACATAAAGTTGGTGAATTCATAGGTTTATGTAAATCATTTGTAGGACCGCAAGATTTCCGAGTGTATGATTAAGCAACAGATGCAAACATCATAAAAGTAATTTCGTTTTCCTAAGCTCATGACACTGAAGCTCGACATGTATTAATGCAATATATTGCCAAACCAAGCCCTCGAATGATTTCTAACCCGCAACATCCAAATCTGAACATGGTATAACAAGCGTTTGTTGTCCGGCAAACGACACATGAGCGCTACTTCACCACCCAAACGGGGACGTCAATCCCAATAGATCTATTTATAACACCGCGCTTACAATCTAGTAAATGACAGTTCATGGATAAAGGGCTTCAGTGGTTATCGCTATCTAAGGCAAAACACGTAATCATTTAATAAAAAGTACCTTTTGTGTCCAATTTGTAAAACAAAGCATGTCTCCCCCAAAGATGTAAAATATTTAAATAATTGAAAAGCATGGGGCTATGAACTCACCTTAGTAGGTAGTCCCCTGTGAATGATAATTATATCCAAGTATGGCAATTAAATCTCACCGTCAAATACCTAAGTAAATACGACTAGTCTTAGTCTACAAGTTTAGGCTAACGACTTAATGCATAAACTACAATAAAGTACTAGTTTATATATACTGTTATCACTTAGTGAGGTGGTGGCACATGTTTATTATATTTTGTCTCTACTTGATGGCTCTTGATGAGGTATAACGATTACATCACGTTCAAGTATATGTATAAAAAAAAAACCGTTTTTGTTCTTTTTTATTTTTTTTTATATTAATAAATATACATATTTATTAAGTCGTGTTTTAATTTGTATAATATCCGATAAATATTATAACTTGTCCGATTCGTTAAGTGTTTATTAAAATCACTTTGTTCATAAAATACCCTTAGGTTTTCTATATTTACAAAAACAGTCCTTATGTTTATGAAAATATAATATTTACACTTTAAACCCTTAAGTTTCTACATATACAACCTTTATCCTTTTAAACATACAAAAATTACGACTTAGGTCCTTATACTTTCAAACAGCCCTTTAAGTTTCAGAATGTCAAAAACAGTCCCTAGACTTATAAAATCAGTTTTGGCAGTTTTAACCCTCAAGTTTACAAATTAACACTTTTAGTCCTTAACATGTAAAAATTTGCATTTTAAGCCCAATTAAGTTTCTTAACAAGTGACAATAGTTTTATTAACTCCAATAAGCAATATAAGCTTTGCAGCTATATTAAATAAACTACGAATGAGGCTTATTTTAGCTTAATTGGGCTTTGTGCGCGTTAAAGTCCATTATTAAAGCAATTAATGGTCCAATGAAGTTAGAAAAGCACATAAGCACACATTAAGCTCAATGAAACGTTTAATGCTGAAAAAATAGCTCGGGGAGATTATTTTGAGCTATTGAGCTTATTGGACTCGTTTGAAAGCCCATTAGCATATAAATTTCCCTTTAAGATTCTAAAAGCACATAAGCACTCATTTGGCTTATATAAGTTTATGTGGAACGGTTAAGCTAAAAAAATAAGCTCGGGTGAGCTTATTTGAGCTTATTGGGCTTGTTAACCCAATTTGTTAGCCCAATAACCTTAACTCGAAATGTTTCAAAGGGTCCATTAAGGTTTTATAACATGATCCAACTTATTTTCTAGTCTTAATAAGCACTTATGAGCCCGTTTTAAGCTGTTCATACTTCCTGGCTTATTCCATAAGCTATAAGCCCCGTTAATGGGCTTTTAGGCCCACTTAGAGCTTGTTTAAGGTTTGTATATGTTCAAGCTTGTCCAATTTAGGTCCATTAGCATTTTCTAAGCCTAATAAGCTTAATAAACTACATAAGCTCACAAATAAGCTGTTTAAGCTTATTTGTGGCTTATGGGCTTGTGGTTGGCTATGGTAATGGGCTGCCAAGCCCAATCAGGGTCTGGTTAGGTTCATATTTTACATCATGGTTCGTATAAGTTCTACAAGTACAATTAGGCTTCTTAATAAGCTCAAGGAGCTTATTAATAAGTTGTGGACAGCCCTTAATGCGGGCCTGTAGGTTTTAACGAGCACCATTGTGGCCCGTTAGCTTACTAGTTGGGTTCTAAGGGATTATAGTCTTAATTAACACTCGAAAACATTACATGATCGTGTTTTATCACATGCCATCTTTTATTACTCGTAATACTCTTTTTCCAACTAAACCATCAAGTGTTCATGAAAAGTTTACGTGTGGTTTTTGTGTATTTCATACAAATGAGTTAATATTCACATTGGTTCCCATTCTAGTAATTTAGTGAACATGTTTAAGGCCTTAGCTTATTTTTAAATCACGTCTTCCATCTCTTAGCACCCCACAAGTGATAATATATATATGTGTACGCGTATAACATGCATGCTTTGCATTTAGCATGCACATTGCTCACGTTCTTTTGTTATTTACACTAACATGACCAAATCGACTAGAAAACAAAGAAACCAATATAATACAAATGTGTATAAAGCTTTGAACGTGACTTACAAAAAGTCTAAAGATGGTCACGTGTAAAGACAACCCGAAGTGTACAGACCTCAAGCCTTAGCTTAAGCCGAGTACTTCCTTGCCTTCAACCCTTAAGACGTCTACCCGAAGCTTAATGATCCCCTATATTATAACTCAGAGTGTTTCGCTTGCAAGCAATCGTGGGTGTTATGTCACGGCTGTGATGAATCCTGAAACCAAAAGAGAAACAATTATGGTTTTGATTGAGAGAGTTTTGTGAGTTTAAGAGTTGACGCGAAATGTTTAAGGTTAAGTTGGAGTGAGTTTTATATAGGCTTCGGAATTTATGTTAGCTCCTCTAGTCCTAATACCAAAGCAAACCGTGCCTATAAAGTGTTTGTAAGGTCTCTAATTAGCTCAAATGGTTTTCCTATTAAACCACCTAGTACAAATCCTTAATTACAAGATAGTTGTACATGATTTACTAAGATTATGAAAATCTTGTGGTTTGTGTATGTTGTTATTGTTCGCGATTAACAAACCAAGAAAAAGGGATCTAATGAGGTTATTATCCATTGTGTAATGAGCTAATTAGGGACATTAAGTACAAGTTTTAATTAAACTTAGGTTGTACATGTACATAGGAGATAAAAGAAGATTTGCTAGATGTTTAAACATGTGGGACGTATTGTTTATGGGTCTTGCTTATCCATATTCAGCAAAAATGACTCATTACCACAAGAATTGAATAATTTTTGTGTTTAAGGATTAAAAGTGGGTATTGGTTTGAGTCTAGGTATTTCCGAGGTGTGTCTAAATGTATTTTATTGCGAAACGTAAGCCTTTTACGTGACCAATAAAAATAAAACACACAAAGTCAATAATTACCTTTCTAATAATTACATAACACTTGCTTGACGTAACCCTTAATTTATTTGGTGACCGTTTACATTAAATGATTATTTCTAGTCTACGCGATTTAGCTTAAAAGTTAAATTAAAAGTCAACAACCTTCAGACTAAAATAAATAGTGAAGAATAATAGGAGTCGTAAAATGACCTGAAATTGAGAAATGTTACAGTCTCTACCCGTTAAAAGAGCTTTGTCCTCAAAGCTTAAGACCTTGTAGTGGATGACGAAGTCCGCCTTCGGTTTGAAAAGCTGTGGGTATATCTATTTTGAATGAATATTTACGTTCCCAGGTGAACTCAGGACCACTCAGAGTTCCAGCCAAAACTTAACCATGGTATCCGTCTTCGCTATAAATCGTTTGATCTCCCGTTCTATGAATTCAACAGGCACTCCATAAACTGGAGCTATATCTACGTGAAATCCTTCCAACGGCATGGCAATGGTCGTCCATCGTAACTTTTCTTCAGATTAGACAACATGGAAAGTATGGTGAACCCTGCTCAATTCTTGAGGAAGTTCCAGCCTGTAGGAAACCTTCCCAACCTTGGCTAACACCATGAAAGGTCCGACATATCTCGGGTTTAACTTTCCCCGCTTACCAAATCATACAACCCCTTTCCTAGGCGAGACCTTGAGCATAACCCTATCCCCAACTTCAAACTCTATAGGCTTTCGTTTTAAATCAGCGTAGCTCTTTTGTCGATCCTGAGCAGTCTTGAATTCTCATGCTTGATCATGACAATCTTTTCTGTGTGCTTTCTTGGATCATTTCAGACCGTCATTAAGCTTCTCCCAACTTCGGCCCATCACACAGGTATCGACATTTTTTGGCCCTAAAGTGCCTCATAAGTGCGGCCTTTATATGCTAGCATGATAACTGTTGATTAAAGTACGAAAATTCGGCTAATGGCAAATGCTTTACCCAGCCCTTTCCAAAATCGATCACGCAAGCACGTAGCATGTCCTCGAGAGTTTGAATAGTCCTCTCGCTCTGACTGTCAATTTCTAGATGATACGCGATGCTCATACTTAGATCTGTACCCAAAGCTTTCTGAAATGATCTCCAGAAGTTTGATGTGAACCTCCCATCATGATCGCAGATGATTGAAACATATGCCGTGGTCTTGCTACTATACCTGTTCCCAGGTACAAAACCTTCCAACTTGTCTAAAGGAATCATTCTCCCTTATTGTCAAAATGCAGCAATTTTTGTAAGTCGATCCATAATCCAACCCAGATGGTGTCAAACCTTGGGACGACTTTGAGCTTGTGATAATAATCCATCGTGATATTATCCCACTCCACTGCACATCGGGTATTGCTGGTTGTACTAACAATCTCGATGGCCTCTGATTTTACGACCTTTGACCTTTTACACTCAAGCACTATGCTTACATAGGTGGCGATGTCAGCTTTCATATTGGGCCACCAATATAGCTTCTTCATGTCCTGATACATCTTTTCAGAACTGGGATGGATAGAATATTTTGACTTATGGGATTCGTACATAATCACGAATCTTAAGTTGCCATAGCAAGGTAACCAACTCCTGCCGTTTAAACATAAGGTTCCATCGGCGCGTGGTTCCAACTTTTCCTTGGGTATACCCCTTCTGATCATACCACCTACATCTTCTTTCTTAAGATTCTCTGGTTTTAGGGCTTCGATCTGAGCTTTTAGTATTTGTTTGGGAAGATCCAAGCCAATAGTCATAACTAAGGCTCGAACCCACAATGGCTCAATCTGTTCCTTACGGCTCAATGCGTCAGCCACTACGTTTGCCTTCCCTGGGTGATAACGAATGTCACAATCGTAATCACTTAGCAATTCTAGCCAACGACGTTGCCTAATGTTAAGCTCCTTTTGGTCAAAGAAAGGTTGTAACTTTTATGGGTCGGTGAAGCACGTGCATCTGTCCATATTAGATAATGTCTCCATATCTTTAGAGCAAACACCACTGATCCAAGTTCTAAATCATGAGTGGTGTAGTTCTTCTCATGAATTTTTAGTTGTCGAGAAGCATAGGCAATCACCTTCTCTCTCTGCATCAACACATCACTTGAACCCTTGTGTGAAGTATCACAATAGACCATAAAATCTTCGCTTCCTTCAGATAAAGCCAGAATCGGTGCACTGCACAACTTCTGCTTTATTAACTGAAAAGTGTTTTCTTCCTTTTCACCCTAGTCAAACTTGATCCCCTTCTGAGTAAGCTTTGTCATTGATTTAGCAATCTTCAAAAATCCCTCAATAAACCTTCGATAGTAACCAGCAAGACCTAAAAATTGGCGGATCTCCGTCGGTGTCTTAGGAGATGCCCAATCCTTGATAGATTCTATCTTGGCTGGATCCACATGAATGCCTCTGTATCAATGACGTGACCGAGAAATTGTACCTTCGGAATCTAAAATTCACACTTTGAAAACTTGGCATACAACTTCTCTTTCTTAAGCAATTCCAAAACTGCCTTAAGAATGTATTCTTTATTTCCCGTAGGTTATCTTGTCCTTTGAATAAAACGTATATCATCAATGAAGATATTACACTTTATCCTAGTAGGGCTTGCACCCTTCGGTCATGAAGGTCCCAAGAATAACGCATGTGCGTTATGGTTAGTCCAAGGCATAACCTAAAACTCGTAATGACCATAACCATAGTTTGGAATCCCGTCTTTGGAAGTCTTGTTCCGTACCTCAGCATGGTGATAACCTATCTCAAATCATATCTATGAATAAATTATGGATCCTTGGAGTATGACGAATAAATCATTGATCCTCGGGAGTGGATAACGATTCTTTCAACTGTAGCTTATTTAACTCCCGGTAGTCAATGCACATCCTGAATGACCCATCCTTCTTTTTGACGAACATGACTGGGGCTCCCCAAGGTGAGGAACTAGGTATTATGAAGCCTTTATCGGAAAGATCTTGCAGTTGTTCTGATAATTCCTTTATATCAGACGGTGCCAATCGATACGGTGCTCAAGCTACGGACGCGACTCCTGGAATCAAGTCGATCTAGAATTCCACCGGTCGAGCTGGAGGAAGACCCAACAAGTCCTCAGGAACACATCTAAAAAATCTTGAATGAAATTGTACGTCCTTGAAGTTACTTTCCTTCCGACTTGTCCCTCCTCCCTTCTTGGCGGATAATCTGTCCAAAAAAGATCTGCATCCTTATCGCCATGTACTCTTGAGCCTTTGAACATGAATAATGGTCAACCGAGATCTCTTCTGCCATGTTTACTTTTTGTCTCCACCGAAAAATCAAGGTTTTCATTCCCATAGAGAATTCAAACAAGTTTCGTCATCATACACGATCACCGTGACACCTCTAAACCAACCATGCGATAATAACGTCGAAACACCCAGTTCTACAGCATAGAGCTTTGTTGAACGATGGCATTACAGAATTTTAAAAGTGCAACCCGTACAATTAGTGGCCTATCGCTGACATTTTCCGGTTAGTAATTTCAACGTCATAACTATTTCTAATGAGTTGGCGATGTCAATCCGGGAACTAATATCGCACTAATAATAAAACTTTTTTATCGCACCAGTGTCAAATAAATAGATCATAGCGGTTGTTTAAGAGGAACGACCAAGATGACATTGAGTCTCTTATTCTTTCTCATGATTTTCCAACTGCGTAAACCCAAGCCTTGTGCATTCCCATTTCCCCCGACCTTATTCTTTAATTTTGGGCAATCTCTCTTGAAATGTCCTGGAGCTCCACATTCAAAACAACCATTCCCCTTGGGAACTGCCCTATTGTCCCTCTGAGCATTAGCAACATTAGTGTTTCCAGAACCTGTGCAGTTGCGGGCAAAGTGCCCTTCCTTGTTACATTTACGACATTTCTGAGTACACGGGCCATTGTGATGAAAATGGCACTTGGTGCACTTTGGCAAAGATCCACCATACGGCTTCTTTTCACTTGCCCCCATATTGTAGACCTTGGCGACATTCTGTCTCTTGAAGGTTTTTTAGGTTTTTTTTTGTTGATTGCCATGGTTGTTTTGGATGAATCATCAGCCCACCTTTTGTTTGCCACAGTCTGCCTTTCTGCATATGTGCAATAAAGTTTCTGATCCATCAGTCGTGTGGCCAACCAATAGTCTCACTACGTCTTGGGTCGGAGACTCACATTCCATAAATGATATCAAGGTGTCCACTATAACTTGTCAACCTTCTCAGTTTCATTAGCAAATAACATGGTACATTATCAGGTTAGCTCTTGAAACGTTCAGTGTATGTTGAACATCATTCGCCTTTGACCTTTAGGTTCCGTACAAGGAACTCGATTTCTAGTTTTCTTTGATTTCTCCCTGCGGAACAATACTTGTCCGACATTTTCTTTCTTGAGTACTTCCCAAAGTATCGAATCATGCATCGGGACCTAAGGTTTTCCTTAATCTGACCATTCCACCAAGTCAAAGCAGCCCCTAACAGAGTGCAAGTGGCAAACTTAACCTGATTTTCAATAGCACAACCACTGATATTGAAAAATGATTCCATCTTTTCAATCCACCAGGTTAAACCGACAACGCCTTCATTTCCTTTGAAGTTCAAAGGTTGACATTTCATGAAGTCAGCGTAGAAACAAGGGTGTGTAGTTTGCATATTCCTTCAGTTATCCCCGTGTGAACTGTGGCCTCCATCTCCATTGGTGGAGTTTCGCTGAAGAGCTTGATCAATCATAGCTTGAACAGATTCTGGAGTAATGTTGTTTGGGTTGGTATTGTTAGGTGGGGTATTCGGTCCCCGTCTTGTCACAGGTGCCGCAGATTAATCTAAATTACCAAGACAAAACGTGAGCCAAGAACAAGATATACAATAATTTATAGATAACCAACCAACACTAGAGAGGTATATAGTACAACATAACACATCTATTTCATTTATAACTTGGAAAATTTTACATGAAATAGTTTTTGGTACACAAAATACAATACAAAAGATCTAAGGTTATGCTAGCGAGAGAACCCCTAATATTTAACATGCCTGTACAACTGTCTAACAAAGTAAAGTGACATAAATCACTAGATGTGACTATCGGCATCTCTAGAAGCATCCTGGTGATCTGGAACTCTAACATCTGGTCCTGGTTGTCTAGCTCTCCTCTGCTGCTCTCAAGCAGTGCTAACACCGTCCCTGCTTGATACCCATAACTCTCAATCTCATGTCTCTCATCACTCGGAGAATATTTACCATCTGTGCCTTACGTCTACGACCAGTCTCTCGCAGCTCTGCCATCTCAGTCTGCTGCATCTGGGAGCGAGTCTCATGCACCTGGTGTTGTGTCTGAATAAGAGTACCCTGCAGCTGTAGATGTGTCTGATGTGCCTGGATCTGGGACTCGTATGCATACACATGCTCACGGTGGGTCTGAAGCTCATAATGGACTGTCTGACTTATTCCTACAGAATGAGCCCAAGCCTCTCAGGAAGCATAGGCCTCCTCCTCTACAATTAGTACTGTCTCCTGATGAGCTATCCTATCCTCTATAAGCAAGTCGACCCGCTGCGAGTTCATAGTGACTCGCTGTGATATGCGAGTCCTACTAATCATTGAGCAAGCCTCTAGTAAGCCTATAAGTCCTGTGTATCATGGCTTATGGAGCTCACAAGCTCTGTAACCCTAGTATTGACCTCGAATCCACGGTCATAGGTGTTATCTCAGGAACTGCCTCTGCCAGATCCACCCAAGTATCCCTAATACCATACCCAACCTCTCTAATCTCTCATCATCTCGCTTCAGCGTCTACGGTGCTGACAAACTCATAATCGATCCCCCGACCTCTGGTGGGTCTAGCAGTAGAACTCTCCCCGACCTCACACTTAGAGCCTAGAGAAAACAAACACGACCTCTTGCGAGGTGGCCGCTCAGACTCAGGAATATCATCCTTACGGTCAACAGGTGGTGGTATGTATAGAGATGGTGGTAGTGGAGGTGATGGTAATACGGTAGTAACCGCATCAACAAGGGCATGAGTGGAGGCTATCCTGAGTGTCTGGATTTGGGTTGGACACCCAAATGATGGTAGTAATGGTGATGGCACATGTGGTGGTGATAAATGTGCAAATGAGGCCGTGCACCTAGCAAAGCGCTCCCCTGCAAAGGGTGGTAATAGTGAGATAAGTGGTGATGGTGGTGGAGTAGGCATGGCTAGAAGTCTCGTCACCACTGCAACTGGTGGAAGGATATGGAAGCCTGAAGCCGAAAAGTAATCCTAGCTCCGGTGGTATAATGGTCAGTGGTAGTGGTGGTGTAACAGGCTTTGTTCCCTTAGGTGGGGAAACAAGCTCAACAGTAGGTACAACAACAACGGAGTAGGCCGGAGCTAAGTGCTCCTCCATCTCCTCCTTATCCTCCTCATTCTCATCCTCGGCGTCATCCCCAGATGAATCGCCGTCATCATCATCTCCATCCTCTCCCCCGTCCATGGGATAGTCAACAGGACCATCCTCTGTCTCATCATCCTCATACTCCTATGGATCCTCTTCTGGATCCGACTCAACAACATATCCTGGTGACTCAGCAGTAGGTGAAACAACAAGAGGTAATGGCTGCTCCTCAGCTGGAAACACATGCTCATCCTCCAATGGTATATACTCAGGGTACATAGGCTCTGGCACATAGTAAGGATCATGTGGCTGTATAAACATAGGCTCACGCTCATCCTCGTCCTGTGGTACTGGTGGTGTCTGTGGCTCCTCAGGGCCAGGTATGTTTAAAAATTCCGATATAGTAGGGGCTACCGGCTGCATAAGGAAGTCCATCGATATCCATAAATGATACCACGTGGAGAATCACATGTCCCGAGAAACAGCTCCTCGTCAGCTCCCCAAAATACCCTCCCCAGCTCAGAATCGGTGTAGACAGAAGTGTAGGTAACAGCGGATGATGCAGGAAGACATACTGCTGTAGAAAAAAAAATAACTTATATAAGGTATTTTAATTTTAAGACTCTTATAGTAAATATACGTAAATAAATTTATATACTCGTAAATCAATCATGCAAGCACTTAGTAAAACACTAATGCTAAAAACATGAATGTCATGTAAGTATATACTGCTAGATTGCCAAACAAGTAATGTATGTGTGTCCCGTGCAAACCCAATTTGTGAATGTAGTGTTTTGAAAATGGTTATAGTCCAGACAAAATTTTTGACCTGGTTCTTTATAACCTTGGCTCTGATACCAATCTGTAACACCCCCAAATCTAGGTTGCAGCGGAATGTTAAATATCCGAGGGCGTTACTTCATAGATCAATAGCATAAGATATGAGAACACCACATAAACTGTCGTTTTTAAAAATACAATAATTAAACAAAAATACTTGTTCATTACATAAGCTCATGGCTTCAAACTGTCAGTATTGACTCTCTCCAAAGAGTGACCCCCAATGTATCTGGGCACCTCGTGCCTTATTGACCTGAGAAAAACATGCTTAAAATGTCAACATAAAGTTGGTGAATTCATAGGTTTATGTAAATAAATTGTAGGAGACCCGCAAATTTCCGATTGGTAAGATTAAGCAACAGATGCAAACATCATAGAAAGTAATTACGTTTTCCTAAGCTCATGACACTGAAGCTTCGACCATGATGGAATGTAATTATAATGCCACAATGCCCGTGAATGATGTTCTAACCCGCAACATCCCAAATCTGACATGGTATACGTTTGTTGTCCGGCAAACCGACACAGTGAGCGCTACTCACCCAAACGGGGACGTCAATCCCAAATAGATCTATTTATAACACTCGCGCTTACAATCTAGTAATTGACAGTTCATGATAAAGGGCTCAGTGGGTTATCGCTACTTAGGCAAAACACGTAATCATTGTATAAAATGTACCTTTGTGTCCAATTTGTAAAACAAAGCATGTTCTCACCCAAAGATGTAAAATATTTAAATAATTGAAAAGCATGGGGCTATGAACTCACCTTAGTAGGTAGTCCCCTGTGAATGATAATTATATCCAAGTATGGCAATTGAATCTCACCGTCAAATACCTAAGTAAATACGACTAGTCTTAGTCTACAAGTTTAGGCTAACGACTTAATGCATAAACTACAATAAAGTGCTAGTTTATATATACTGTTATCACTTGTGTGGTGGTGCACATGTTTATTATATTTGTCTCTACTTGATGGCTCTTGAGGAGGTATACGATTACACACGTTCAAGTATATGTATAAACGTTATTAATAAATATACATATTTATTAAGTCGTGTTTTAATTTGTATAATTCCGGTAAATATTATAACTTGTCTGATTCGCTAAATGTTTATTAAAATCACTTTCGTTCATAGAATACCCTTAGGTTTTTCTATATTTGCAAAAACAGTCCTTATGTTTATGAAAATATTATATTTACACTTAAAACCCTTAAGTTTCCACATTTACACCTTTGGTCCTTTAACTTTACAAAAGTTACACTTTAGGTTCTTATACTTTTAAAACATCCCTTTAAGTTTCGGAATGTCAAAAATAGTCGCTAGACTTATAAAATCAATTTTGGCAGTTTTAACCCTTAAGTTTACAAATTGACACTTTTAGTCCCTTAACTTGTAAAAATTTGCATTTTAAGCCCAATTAAGTTCTAACAAGTGAAAATAGATTTTATTAAGCTCCAATAAGCCATATAAGTTGTGGCAGCTTATAAATAAGCTCGGATGAGCTTATTTCAGCTTATTGGGCTTAGTGGACTCGTTAAAGTCCATTAAGCAAATTAATGGTTCAATAAGGATTATAAAAGCACATAAGCTCTCATTAAGCTCAATGAAACTGTTAATGCTGAAAAATAAGCTCAGGTGAGCTTATTTGAGCTTATTGAGCTTATTGGACTCGTTGAAGCCCATTAAGCAAATAAATGGTCAATTTAAGATTCTAAAAGCACATAAGCACTCATTTGGCTTATATAAGTTTATGTGACACTGTTAAGCTAAAAAAATAAGCTCGGGTGAGCTTATTTGAGCTTATTGGGCTTGTTAGCCCAATAACCTTAACCCAAAATGTTTCAAAGGGCCCATTAAGGTTTTATAACATGATCCAACTTATTTTCTAGTCTTAATAAGCACTTATGAGCCCGTTTTAAGCTGTTTGTACTTCCTGGCTTATTCCATAAGCTATAAGCCCCGTTAATGGGCTTTTAGGCCCATTAAGAGCTCGTTTAAGGTTTGTATATGTTCAAGCTTGTCCAATTTAGGTCCATTAGCATTTTCTAAGCCTAATAAGCTTAATAAACTGCATAAGCTCACAAATAAGCTGTTGGGCCTGTCTGGCCCATTAGTAGGCTGTTGGGTTTAACGAACCCATTTGTGGCCCGTTAAGCTTACTAGTTGGGTTCTAAGGCTTATAGTCTTTAATTAAGCACTCGATAAACACTACTTGATCGTGTTTTATCATATACAATTGTTCTATTAGCTCGTATACTCTTTCCCAAGCCAAACCATCAAGTGTTCATGAAAAGTTTATATTCACATTGGTTCCCATTCTAGTAATTTAGTGAACACGTTTAAGGCCTTAGTTTATTTTTAAATCACGTCTTCCATCTCTTAGCACACCACAAGTGATAATATACATATGTGTACGCGTATAACATGCATGCTTTGCATTTAGCATGCGCATTGCTCACGTTAGTTTTTTATCTACAAACTAATGTGACCAATCGACTAGAAATCAAAGAAACCATTATAATGCGAATGTGTATAAGCTTTGAGCGCGACTTACAATAGTCCTAGAGATTTGCTTCGAGTTAGGAAGATAACCCGAAGTGGTACACCCTAAGCCCTAGCTTAAACCTGAGTACTTCCTTGCCTTTAATCCCTTAAACTTATGACCCGAGCTTAATGATCCCTAGATTATAACTCAGAGTGTTTGCTTGTACTTCGTGGTGTTGTGTCTCGGCTGTGATGAACCCGAAACCAAAAGAGAAACAATATGGTTTTGATTGAGAGAGTTTGTGAGTTTAAGAGTTGTGAGAAAATGTTTAAGGTCAAGTGGGAGTGCGTTTATATAGGCTTAGGAATTTGTTAGCTCCTCTAGTCGTAATCCAAAGCCAAATTGTGCCCTATATAGTGGTTTTGAGGTTTATAGTTAGCTCAAATGGTTTTCCTATTAAACCACCTAGTACAAATCCTTAATTACAAGATAGTTGTACATAATTTACTAAGATTATGAAAATCTTGTGGTTTGTGTATGTTGTTCTTGTTCGTGGTTAACAAAGCAAGAAAGAAGGATCAAACGAGGTTATTATCCATTGTGTAATGAGCTAATTAGGGACATTAAGTACATGTTTTAATTAAAAGAAAATTTTAAGTACATGAGCTAATTGTGTACATGTACTTAGGAGATAAAAGAAGATTTGCTAGATGTTTTAACATGTGGGATGAATTGTTTATGGGTCTTGCTTATCCATATTCGTCCAAAATGACCCATTAACATAAGAATTGATTAATTTTTGTGTTTAAGGATTAAAAGTGGGTATTGGTTTGAGTCTAGGTAAGTCTAGGTATTTCCGAGGTGTGTCTAAATGTATTTTATTGCGAAACGTAAGCTATAACACCTCGTATTTTAGGTCATTGTATGACATTATGAAATTCACAATTTATTTTTAGGTTGCTTTCCTTACTCTTGAACGATTGGTACATCCTTAAGTTGCTTTCCTTACTCTTAAGCCTTTGAACATGAGATAACGGTAATTCGATATTCTCTACCGTTGTTACTTTTGTCACCATGAAAAATCAAGGTTTCATTCCTATAGGGAATTCGAACAAGTTTCTCATCACACACGATCACGGCGCGACACCTTCTTAACCAATCCATGCCGATAATAATGTCGAAACTACCCAGTTCTACGGGCATTAGATCTATGTTGAACGGATGATTTAAGAAATTTAAAGTGCAACCCCGTTCAATAGTGTCTATCCCAACTATTTTCCCGTCAACTAATTCGACGTCATAACTATTTTCTAATGGAGTTAGGGTGATGTCAATCAGGGAACTGAAGGCGTTGCCTTGTTGGTTTATTACTATTGGAGAAAGTTAGAAGATCCTTACCATTATAATCATTTTTTTATCCTAACACTTGGTTAAACTCGACATGAGGATTAGTGAATCGAACACACATGTATATTCCGTCGTTCTTGTACGGGCCATGTATGTATGATTCAGATGCCTTGTTTGTGTGGTACTTTTGGTGAAAGATTGTAGAATGATAAACCCTAAGCCTTATCATAAAAACCTATTTTAGCTTTATATACTTATTACTCCTTAGCTCTAGTGGTGGAGATGTGTATCCTTGCCAAGCCTATGATATAATACTCGCCAGGATCGAGCAATTGAACCAATTAGTTACATGTTACCACATAGATTAGTTGAGAGATTTGAGTGTTTTGATCTTCCTATTTCGTAAGGTGTTTGGTTTTGTACTTCTATTAGGTCAAATAAATGCTTAACTGAAAAATCCTTCGGGATACATTTTCATAAACTTCTAAAGGCTACTTTGAGGAAGTAGGGATTCAACTTTCTAGTGGGCACCATTTCCCCCCCCCAACCACCCCGAATATTTGATAATATCAAAATAACGTCACTTTTATAGCTCATTTATCCTATGAAAATAACCAATTTTATATAATTATTGCAAAGTAATTGTTACTTTATCGTTTGTATTTGAGAATTGCAGTAATTATAGAGTACTTGGTGAAAATTAGCAAAAAGGCACACATTCTGGAGCTTAAACGAAGAAATATAAAGATTACTGTTCTGACACCCAATACGCCGTATCCATCAAGGATGATACGGCGTATCTGTGCCTGCACTTCATTAAAGACCACGATGGAAACAAGATCAATACGTCGTATCTAGAGAATCCTATACGCCGTATTCAAGCTATGGAAATAAAATATTCTGAAAGATATCGAACGTGGTCCCTATTCCAAGAAACCCCTAATACGTTCGTCTATCGACCTTTTTTCAGTACTTTATTATCATAGCATCATCTCCAATAAAGTTGATAGGTATTTAGGTGTTGCACATAAATTTAATATAGCTCGATAATCTAAACCATAAAAGTCGCGTATTTTCACAGAGGTAGAATTTAAGGCGCAGAAGAGGTCGAGCAAACGCAATTCATTACATAGGGAGACAACGTGTAATTTCTTGTACTCTTTGTAAATTCGTTTTAGTTTTTAGGTATCAGTTCGTGTAAGAATCCGATTAGTTTCATTGGCTAACACTTATTACTCTCTGTTTATTTGATGTGTTTGATGATGTTTGAAGGCTAATAACCTTCAGATATTAGCCATTATTATCAAGATCTTAATGTTTGGTTTGTTCATCTCGATTGCTTAATTTATCGTCGATTGCTTGTTTATGTTTATCAGTTTATATTTGTTTACGTGCTTTTGTATGCGACCTATCATTCAACTGGATCTAGTGATACGGACCAAGTAATCTAGATGTCGGGATGGATCTCCATATAGTGATTTATACATCTAGACCAATAGGATCGCAAATAACGACCTATCTTTGCCCTTAGATTATGAGCTTAGTTGGACCAACAGGCGACCTTGGGATCAACAAGTACGTTCTCAATTAATTGGTAAAGACTTGGTTAGTGGACTACTAGTGTATGAATTGCCTTTAAGCAGTAAATGGATAAAGTCTTTATGAGCTAGGGTTTAACAAGATCACCATTGCTTTAATCCCTAAGATAGATTATAATAAGCAAATAAGGATGCTTTATGCATATACGTGTAATTGTGACAAAATTCTTCATATCTAAGTCTTAGGAAGAAGTACCGCCTAAGTCTTAAGAATGATATGCCACCTCGAGATAAGTAATCATTGCACTAAATAAACAAACCAATGTTCTTTGAGTGGATTTAGATAATGGTTAATACAATTTTTTTTTTATTTGGATTGACCGGCTCTTTTTCTTCTGTTAAATTTGCTTGCATGTGTTTTTGTGTATTTAGTTGATTTGTGTCACAAAAACACGTGCCAGTCTCTTAAAGGGAATAAGACCTCCCTTATCCGTTTTATTTAGGATTACCCATAGGTTTTAGCATATGTTTAATAGTTTAGGAATGAAGATATCTACTTAGTGTAGATAACCAAATATTAATAAATTAAAGATTGTTTCTCGCTCTTAGTGATCGACACCATACTGGTACATATATGATGACTCGCCCATCTGACCGGGTACAATGCCCGGGAAAAGTGTTGTTTTTGGTTAATGTCGGCAAAATATATCTATAAAACTTGAAAGCTGATATTACACCATACACAATGACACAATCAGTAATCTCTCCCCCAAGTATTTCATAACATATTATAAAACGTTTTAATTAGGGATATGAAACTCACCTCTGGCAACAAGGTGTTACAATAGTAGTGGTAGTACGAGACTGGTGTGTATATATTGATCCTTATCGCGACCTAATGTAATAATGATGCGCTTTAGGTTTACAATACGACATGAGGTATATACGTATGAGTTTTATGAAATTTTATCAGCCCTATATACTTGTAGTATAGTGTTATAAAGTTTTCATATGTCAAAACACTTAGAAAAATATCAAGCATGAACCCTTTTACCAAAATAGTGAACAAAACATTCTGCCCAGATTTTTAGTCCGACTTTACGAGGCCGTAAATCATTCATTTTATATTGAAATAAGTCCATTCTAAATCCTAGGTTGAAGGTTTTTGAGTTATCTTTTCAAAAATATTATGTCAAAGCTGGAAATTTTCGTAAAACTTTACATATCTTGTTTTAGTCATAACTCCTTCAATACTAATCATCTGTAGTTGATTCAAGTTGTTGATTTTAAGTTAATGATTTTAAGTTAATGTCTCATCTAAAAAATGTTCAAAAGGCTCAACTACCCAAACTACTCTTAAGGTGCTCAAAAACACGACTAAAGTTTCAAACTCAAAACTGTACCACTAATCTTGCAAAAATCATTCAAAAATGTTAACGAATCATACATTTTGTGTCATCCTCCAGAAATACACTTAAGTCATTATATTAATAGAAAATGGAAATAAATTTGCCAAAATGTTACTTTAAAGTATTCATTTCATTCACACAAGTCGACTCAAAATTCTGCTCAAATTAGGGTTTTGTATTAACAAGTTTTACATCAAATTTTTTACACTACAAGCCTATATAGGTGATATGAAACAACAATAAGTGATTTATAATGATGAAAATATGAAAGAGAGGATGCTTACAATGATGAGAATGATATAGAGGCCAAAATATGTACAAGATTACCCAAGAACAACTAATAAAACCCCAAATAATCAACTCTAAACCCTTATTTATAATCCCCTAACCAATATCTTCTTTCAAAAATACTAAACAATCTTTGAAAACCCTAAAATTGTATGTGTGTTGTGAGTTTTGAAGGAGAGGGAAGAGAGATTGTGTAATTTTGTGTGTGTAAATATGAGCTAGCTACTTCCTTATATAAGCTTCAAGGATGGCAAGATGGAAGAGCATCAATATGATGTAAGAAAATGTATGTTCAGATTGGGCAGGAGGCAAGGTGTGTAAGAGTTAGTTAGGCATGATATAGGGTTGTCATGATGTGTACGAGCTAGCTAGGCAAGAGAAAAAATGTGTAAGTGTTGGTTAGGCTAACAAACAAAAAGATATACTAAGGTGGGGGAGGGGTGGCTGGTCATGGAGAGTAGAGAGAGGGATATGGTTTTTAAATTTTGAACTATTTGAGTGTATATGTTAGTGTCTAATGTAAAGGTGGTGAGTTGGTTAGGTATTGCATGCATGCATGAGGTTTAATGAAAGTATTAGGTGATTTATGTATAACTTATAAAATTAAATAGAAGTAAAGTTGCATCATTATATGACAGTCATAAGACTTCATGCCCATTATATTGTTGTCATTATCGGTCACTTTTTGCTTGAACTTAGAGCCGAACCCATCGGGTAGTCTAACTCCTTTGATGAATTATAAAAAAAATTATGTGATCAGGTGTGAAGGAGTACTTAGGTTGAGGCTAGCACTTACCGTTTCTTTTATTGACGAGCCACAACTCCTGTCAAATGTCCAAAGCTTCCAAGTCTTGTCTTGCCTTATTGATTTCTTTAGACTTGTCATTCATTAACAAAGTCCCCAATAAACTCTCCAATTTTTTTATATGCATGACCTTTAAATTGTATTTTGGTATAAAAGAGGACCAATATTTAGACGGGTGAGTTGAGATGATATTGGTATACATGAGATGTTAAACAGATGAGTCTAGGTGATATTGATATACAAGTTATGTTAAATGGATAAGTCGAGATGATATTGATATACATGGGATTTTAAACGGATGAGTCGAGATGATATTGATATAAAATTTATGTTAAACGGATGAGTCGAGATGATATTGGTATACATGAGATGTTAAACGGATGAGTCGATGTGATATATACATGAGATGTTAAACGGATGAGTCGAGATGATATTGGTATACATGAGATGTTAAACGGATGAGTCGAGGTGATATTGATATACAAGTTATGTTAAACGGATGATTCGAGATGATATTGATATACATGAGATGTTAAAGGGATGAGTTGAGATGATATTGGTATACATGAGATGTTAAACGGATGATTCAATATGATATTGGTATACATGAGATGTTAAACGGATAAGTCGATATGATATTGATATACACGAGATGTTAAATGGGTGATTCAAGATGATATTGGTATACATGAGATGTTAAATAGATGAGTCGAGGTGATACTGATATACAAGTTATGTTCAACGAATGAGTCGAGATGATATTGATATATATGAGATATTAACGGATGAATGAATATGATATTGGTATACATGAGATGTTAAACGGATGATTCAAGATGATATTGATATACAAGTTATGTTATCGAACTTTTGGAATTCAGTGACAAAATAAAGTATATGACAAAAACTTAATTAATGACTTTGACCAAAACTTTATTGACTTTCACCAAAACCTATAACGATGACATGTAGTCGCTACATGTCGTCGCTAAAAGCTATTGTTTATATACTATAAAAGCTATAAAAGCTAATCTTATCCTCACAATTAGATACACACTCTTATCCTCACAATCTCCTACCAACACATTACACACTCTTATCCTCACAACCACCACCACATTCACCACCACGTCGGTCACCCGTCACCAGATGCAGCGATATGATCATTATTTTAAATGTCGTTGTGAACAAGATGTAGTGATGCAAACATCATGTAAACCTTACAGTTTTGGTTAAGAATACTATGCACGCCCTTTTTTAAAAGTGAACTATCAAAAATTCTTTAATTTATGTAATCTATAAATAATTTGCTTGTCAAAAAGACATTTCTTATGATTTCCTTACTATGTAACAACCAAGAACTTCAGATAACGGATGCGGACATTTTATGTGGAAGGATAACCTCATGCCCCGTCTAAGTTCTTCTCCTGGACCTTTAGCACCTCCAAGTTCTTTTTCGGGTCCTTCAACACGTCCAAGTTATTCTCTGGGACATTATGGATCTGCACTGAGTCATGGAAAGGTAGAGTGTTCAAATTGCAAGTTCTTGGCTGAAAAGATAAAGACACTACATATAAAGATAGAGATACTGAAGGGAGCACTAGAGATGGAAAGGCATCCCGAGAACCACACATTTGAGTCAGCTGCAATACTTCACGAGCTTTATAATGGCATGGGAAAACTTGGTTTGGAGTAGTTTTTCATTTAACTTTTGTAATGTAATTCGTATGCTTTAAAGTTTTTAACGTTTATCGATTTGGAATGTAATTTGTATGCTTTAATGTTTAAACCTTTATTGATTTGGAATGTAATTCGTATGTTTTACTTATTTGTTCTCGTTTAGCTCGCTTGTTTATTTACGTTTTAACGATAATCAAAACTGTACTACTCGTAAGAAAATGGATAAAAAGTCAAAGTTTGACTTTAGTCAACGTTTGACTTTAGCTATGGCGAGGACATGTCTTCGCGAAACTATACACGACCAAGCCAACATATTAACCATTTTGCTAATCACATTGCTAATCCGAGTCAACGTTTTGGTCGAATGTTTGGCGAAGACATGTCCTCGCCAATGACTTGAGCAGGAAAGGTGCGAGCAAAAACTATTAACGAAAAAGCGAAAATCAAAATTAAGTATTGGCGAGGACATATGGGGGAGACATGTCCTCGGATATGTCTCAGGTCAAAATTCTTCGTATTCTAGTCTTGGTCAAAGTTTGAAAAAGTTCTATTTTGTCACTTAGCGGGTCTTTGATAAGGACATTTGTGTCCTTGCCGAAGGTTGGTCGGCCGTTCGTCCTTTTCTTGTAGTGTAACAAGAAAGAATGGTGGCTTGATCGATCACAATGCCTTTCATCATTGGTATGCAATATTCACATTCTTAAATCATAATGTTTTAATCTTTGCAATAAGTTTCACTCATTTGCAGCATAGATTGCTTAAAATCTTGAGTCTTGCTAGTTAATTTGATCTGGATTTCTTGAATCTTGGAATATATTTTTGCACCAAATGAGGCTTTCGAGAGAGTGGCGAGCTATGGTTTGGTGCCAGATATGATAGTGTATATTATGAGTGATGAAAATCAATGACGACATTACTACGACATCGTATCCTTGGATAAAAAATAGAGCTAAGTGTTGTAGTATTTCTTGGATTGTTTAGTGTTGCAATCCTAGTGTTCTTTGTATTCAATTGTAATATTTTCTTAGTTTAATTTGTCCATGCTAGCTCCTTACTAACATGTGTTTTTCTAATAAATCTCCGTCGTTCAAAAAAATTTATATATATGACGAGTGATTACATGATTGGTGTAGCTAAAGGCACAAACAATATTTTCCTCTAAGAATGCAACTACCAACTTTGCACCAATTTTGGGAGCATTTATCTCTGATTCATACTTGGGTCGTTTCCTAACCACTGGCTTGGGTTCCATCTATTCCCTTATGGTAACGTTTATTCTTTTGTGGTATAAAATTACAACTGTTTTATTTGTCCGAACTAAAGCACGTGCACTTATTAGCAACTCTAACATATATTTGATGGTTTGGTGTAAATGTTATGCTCCAACTAGGCACCAAAGTACAACACCAAGTTTGTTGTGCATTCGTTCGTTAAGTTCTAGACAAGACCTAGAAAAAGTAACGTTGTTACCATCTTTCTTGCTTATTTATATAAAATTAATAACGGTCTATCATTTAAACGCATAAGAGTCATATAAAACTAATGAAGGTTGAACATGTCCGTGTCACTATTTCTCTCTCTAATTTTGTTGGTTTAGACAGCCAAACAAGTGGCATCAAAGCCACGGGTTTTGTGGTCTCTGAGATTCGTGTTCTACTTCAAGGATCGAGCAAAGACATCCATTCTTTCAAGTTTACAAGCGAATACATAAAATAGTTTGGGTCACTATATTATGCAAGGTTTCGTTCTTTTCTGTTGAACATATTAGCTGCTGTAAATTGTGTGTTACGTCTTCAAGTTTCGAAGTTCCGCTCTAGATTTCCAGGTTGTTGGCTGTCTAAAACAACAAATTTATCATTGGCATTCTACGTTTTTGGAAATATTATTTCTAACATAAGAACATTATTAGACATCAGTATATTAACTATTTGGTATGATTATAGGGGGGACTAATTAATGTTGTGGTTAACTACAATGGTTCCACAACTTAAGCCACCACCTTGCAACTAATTAAGTGAAGCTTGCAAACAACCACAAATTCACAATTTGCTTTCTTAATCTTTAGCTTTATATTCATATCAATGGGAGCAGGATGTGTTAAACCATGTTCATTAGCATTTGGCGTAGAACAGATTGACAATCCAAATAATCCCAACAATGAGAGGGTCTTAGAAAGCTTATTTGGGTGGTATTATGCCTCTGGCATGACCTCACTCCTACTTGCATATACAGGCATTGTTTACATCCAAGATCGTGCCGGATGGAAGGTCGGTTTTGGTGTTTTGGTTATAATCACGTTCTTATCTTGTGTTGTGTTCTTTGTAGCTTCTTCTCTTTATATCCAGAGTAAAGTTGAAAAGAGCATATTCACTAGCTTTGTACAAGTGATTATTGCTTCTTTCAAGAATCGTAAAATGGTGCAAGGATGAAGGACCTATGAACCAGGAGCATCATCTTCCAAAAGATTTATTCACTGCGCCTTCCGAGAGACTACGGCCCACAAAGAGACTCAGGGTTACACGAAAGTTCGCCTAAGTTACGATAGTTTCATTTTGTTCACTTAGGTTACTAAATGTATGAAACATGACTTTTGAGGTTACTGAACCTATAAAAATATACGTTAACATCACTTAACTTGTAAAAACACGACATTTATGTAACTTATCAAAAATTATGCGCTAAGGTTACTCGAATGAACACTGAAATTATAGTGGGGTATGCTTCTTAAAAGTTTAGTAACATAAGTGAAGAAAATAAACTATATTAACTTAGGCGAACTTTCATGTAAACTTTAGTAACATCTTTCTATAATTACCCTTCTTTTTTGATATTAGGATTGTCATTTATGAGCTTATAGGCCTTAATTTTGCAAAAATCAAATGTTCCACGTAATAAAGGCTATTGATATCAAATCAACTTACTCAGTGTATTAAGCAGTTTAACTGTTAATAAGTTGACCCAACAACTAATATCAGAGAGTAACTTATTTTCTTTGTTTGCTTAGATATGCTAGTGTCTTTGACTCGTTGATAAATCTTAAGGCCCCAAAAATCTGAAGGTCCTGTGCGGTTTAATTGCTTAAAGACACCCTCTAGGGCAGGATACTAGTGACATGTGGATATGTGATTCACAATATAAACCATGTAAGATACTAAAATAAATACAAAAAGTCTCTAAATTATGGGGAAAATCAATATAGGAACCTCAAATCATGAAATCTTAGGCGTGGCAGCTGAGGCAAAATGTGCCTGATTTTTCGACACTCATACGCTGATCATGGCCCCGTAACATCTCCAACATTAAACGTTGCAAGAGCCACAAAACGTGCCTATTTTTTGACACTCATGCTGATCATGGCCCCGTAACATCTCCCACATTAAAGTTGCAAGAGCCTTCCTACTCATTTTCACGTCATATATGACTTTCTAACATATGATTTTTTCTAGGTTCGTTCCTGAATAAAACCTGCAAGATTCAGAATTTAAAAGACATAACACCAGAAAGGTGATATTTTAAACCCATGGCATCTATCCACGATTGAGCAAGTTGAGGAACTAAAATCACTAATCTGAGTTCTACCCATATGGTCATCCGGTCTCATAATGTCCATAAACATAAGCCAATCAACATTTCCAGTTCTCCAAGCAAAAACCGTGGATCGACATCTAGGCTCATAAACTTTCCAAATTCCCGCAGCCTCTTTCGCTTTCTTCTCACTCTCCATCTTGGAGTTAAATTAAGAATGGGTATCGGTATCTTAATTTCCAGAATAGCCGTTATAATTTCTGCTATTGTTGAGCATATTAGAAGCAAAAAAGCAATTCAATGGCTCGTGAACAATCCAAAAGCGGTTATAAGCTGTTTACGTGGATATGATTGGGTGAGGCTTTTAGTATGATTGGCCAAAGTGAGTTTTATTACTCAGAATTCCCTAAAAGCATGTCAAGCATTGCAGCTTCACTTTTCATGCTCGGGATGGCTGTGGCTAACTTGTTGGCGAGTGTAATACTAACCCTGGTTGAGAAGTTATCAGAGGAAACACGAATGAGGGGTGGATCACCACGAATATAAACAAGGGACGTCATGATTATTACTATTGGCTTCTAGTGGTTGTGAGTTTCGTGAACTTGTTTGTAGCTAGGCTTACGGTCCTTTTGTAAACGATAAGGTGAAAGACGAGGATAGTGATGACACTAATGAAAATTTATGAAGAGCAAGTACGTTCTTTAGTGTGCACCTAATGATCAAAAAACGTATATATGTTCATGACTTGCAAAATTGAATCTGTTTGTTTTGTTGAATTAAGTACAAAATTTCATTTATCTGAAGTGAAGACAAGATTATAACCAAACGCTATCTAAACGCGCGTACGTACTGAATCAATGAGCACCTCTAATACTAATACACATTGAATATAATAAACCACCTTATTACTGAAACAAGTTCAAAGTTTTGTGCATATCTTCTTTAATGTGATGACTAGTACAACAAAAATCCTACATTTTAGATTAAGAAAACCATCTATAAATAGCCGTCTTGGTTGATCAGCAGCTTCAACCTCCCCTCATGAACTTATTTCGAGCTTTTGGAATGCTGAAATCAGCTGGATTTCTATTAACAGAGCATACGAGAGTCTCACGGTTTTGTGCAACCCGTGCTCTTCTGGCAGCCTTCTTCATGCAGAACTTTTTTTGAGCTTTAAAACCACTAGCAGTTGTATCTTTCAAGTGATCGTTCATTTGAACTGAACAAAAGATTTCTTCTAGCTTTTCTTCCAAAAACTTATTTTGTTTTTCGGCATAAAGTACTGGATTTTTGGTTGCGGTTTTAAATGGCGTTGGATGATCTCGGATCTTTTTCTTGACACAAGCACAAGCTGTATTTATTTTAAGCTCGCGTAGGATTTGTTCACTGGCTGAAGGATTCTCTTCATTAAAATGACGAGCCAAAAGCATTACAGCCGCCATTTCAGAATCTTCATTTTCTGTTTCTTTAGCTTCAATATTATCAACTTCCGCGATTTTGTTAATTTCCTGACTGCTGGGTGGCTGAGTATTCTGAAAAAATGTATTGACCATTCAATAATCGACATCAAAAGTAAAATAAATTATAATTCAAACAGAATACCTTCATACACTTCGCCATTGTTTGTGTATCTATACCATCAATTCCAATCATTTTCTTCGAGTAAATTCCGGGACCAACACTTAGTTTATTCTCAACTGAGTCTTTACTTTCATGCTTTGACTTTTTAACCTTGTCAACTCTTGGTCCTTCAGCATTAATTAACTTCCTCTTCTTGTTTAATGTCGAATCATTAACTTTAACACCCTTTAGTTGGTGTTTTTTAAAAAACCTCTCCAAAGTGAGGTTATCATCCGACTCATCTTCAATTTCTGCAGTGAACCTACTATTAACGTTTTCAGGATTTATAGTGTCACAGCGTGCACGTAATTCACTTGCAGGATCCTTTAATATATCAGATACCAAACGGAACTTCTTAGGTTTCCTTCGTGGCAGGTCTACATCTGACGCATCGTTATCAACAGCCACATTATTCCCAACTATAGCACCTTCAGTGGCACTGTTTTTTTGTTGGCATTGACCATTATTCACGTTGCTAGAAATCAACCCCAGGGAGCCATCATTTATACCTTTTCCGGTAATCTTATTGGCTCCTAAAGATTCACTCATGTCTGCAAAAAAAAATAACAAAAAATTCAAACTTAAACGAACCCAAAGCATAAGAAAACACAAAAGTCATACCAATTGTAGGTTCGGGTTGATCCTCATTTCCATTAGAGATTTCTACTTTGGTTGCTGTCAAAAGACCAAAAATGAGTACTGCATATTAGCATCGACTAACATAGAAGTTTCACAGTAAATTATACTTCATCACTTACAGTTAGGAGTCACTGTATGTTCTGGTGTATCATCTGAACCATTAATATCAGCGGGATTGTTTAGATCAGACAGAACTGTCGACTTCGTAGACTGGTATGAAGCAAAACCTTCGAAGTTGTCAGGATCACCCAATGATCCAAAAGGCCAACATTTTTTGGGATCTTTCTTGCGCATTTCAGCAACATACTCACTGCTTTTAGAAACAAAACAGAAATTAATGTAAAATTCATATGAATGCAAGATTGAATGATGGTATAGTTACCTCAAATTCACACATACCGAATAGAAAAATTGATGAATTCACTTGTTTCAGTAGTTTCTTCTTTGTTCAGATCGATGTCCATTGAGAGCAAGTAGATTAACAGCTCACATCGATGTGCTGATCTGCCAAACATCAGTTTCTATGAACTTGAATAAATCTTGCACAAGTTATCAGTCCAAATTGACTATCATACTATAGCAATTATTGCAAATTCTTATACGTAAAAAAATGCTAAAGACATCTCAGCAAGAATGGATAAGAATCGAGGAGCATCTTCTAACACATTGTAAAGAAAACTTGTGTACTAATGTACTTAGTATTGATCAACTTTATAAATTGATAAAGATAACTAGTAATCGCAAATCATAATATCTGAAAGTACACAATGAACATAAACAAGCAAGCTTCACACAACACACGAGCATGCAATAACCGCTTCTCCAGATAGGGGTAAACATGGTCAACTAGGTAGGTATTGTTGTATCGCTACTTAGAAAAAAAATTGTACCACTATTGTATCCCTTATATGTTAGTCAATATCATGATCAACAAGACATGTTTCACATTTTGTAAGTCTGGAAGAAGAACTAGGTTTAGATCTAATGGTGCCTGCGATCATCTTAATAAATTCAAAGAGGCATAAAGAACGCTAGAATCATTGATAACACACCATCTAATAAACAATAAAGTTCACTCACACCTTCTCTAAGGTACGTAACAAACAACGTAGCTATGCAGTGAACGATAACCACGAATTAAAACCCTATAACATTGATAAAACAAATGAAATTATACAAAGTTATAGGCCACTTTTACAAGTTTTTCCTAAGTTACCCTACATAAAATCACACTGCCACACAACACATGTTAGCTCAAAAACAAACTACTGCCCCATCTACCGAATAAAAAGACTTACTAAAAGTAACTATACATCAAAATTAATTGCAAGAGCACAAAGTGAGATTCAAAATCAATTCAATAACTTTCTATTCACAAAACTAGAACCACATAATGATATGCATCTATGTAATTATAATCTAATAATTATAAAGGATAAGACCATCTTACTAAAATTAGCAAGGCCAGGAACTTTAGCATATCTTTGAGTTATTGGAACTTAACCCTAATTAAAAGCAAAAACTATATACAAACAATCAACATACACAAACTAATAGATAGATTCATGATCAAATTGATATTAAGCCAAATATAAAGCACACCATAACTATACAAAGCAAGAAACAATACATAGAAGCAGTTATTAGTGAATCTTGATGTATATGACAAGGAAAGAAAAACTTACCTCATATACTTGACAGATGACGAAGTTCTTGATGGGTTTTGTAAAGAATGAAACTAGATTAAAAACCCATAAAGGATCTTGAAATCTGATGAAGTTTAGCTGAAAAAGATGGAAATATTGTGGGATGTGTTTGGAAATTGTGGTGAATATTTTAGTGAGAGAAAACCCTTGAGATGGTTTAGGTTTAGAGAGAGAATTGGAGTGGAGTGTGTTTTTCAAAAAGTTTTAAAAAGTGGAGAGAGAGTGTATATAAATGTTGTATGTATTGTGAAGGAAATAACAAGATTAAAAGAGTTGCTAAAGATGAGATGTGGAATCATGTATAAGTTTGAGATTTTGTACAGTATGTTCTTTTTCTTTTACTTTGAGACAGAAATGTTGAAGAAAATCTGAAAATGTAAAGTGTTAGAGATTGGCTAGTTTCATTAAGACCCCATGGTTTCTTGTTTTGACTAACTTGGAAGTGATATATATACGAGGTTTTCTGGTGTTTTGTAATAGGTTTTTAAAGGGGCAATCTAACTATAAAAGCGTCGAATGACTTCAACCAACTCACATTTACGCCGCCGCACTGCCAGTCTGCCATGCATTACCGGTACGACAACAACCGAGACTCGTCATCTTTTAACAATTCGGAGAAGGTGCACTTCATAAGATTTATAACATTTGTATTACTTTTAGATTAGTATTCTTTTAAAAGATGCGTGGACATATGCTTACCAAAATCTGTTATACTTGATTTTTATGTAGTTCTGAGTTACTATACGATACTCGATCTTATCAAATAATATATGTACATCATATAATAAGCTTTTGTGACACACCTTTCATATGTTTTCTATTATCTTAATGCATACAATGTGCGTACTTGTAGTACATAATACTAGAGATTCAAATTGAACTTGTGCATGAAAGTACATCATCATAATAGTATGTATTTTATTCGATGAATAGACCAATCGAACATTTTAACTTGACTAGTAGTTATGTTTCGACCGACCAATCAATTTTGGACCCAATTATAGCGTTTAATATTAGTTCTTAAATGACGGGATCTATGCTCTCTATAGATCGATTGAAAGTAGGGATGAGCAAAAGAACCAAAGAATCGGATCGGAACTAAGAACTGGACCGGAACCAAGAAGAACCGAACCGGAACTAAAACCGTCGGTTCCGGTTTCGGTTATTGAGTTTGAGATTTTTCGGTTCTTGGGTCGGTTCTCGGTTCCTACTTTCTGAAAAATTCGGTTCTCGGATCCATCGGTTCTGGTTCCAGTTTCACCGGTTCCAGACCCATGCTCATCCCTAATTAAAAGTATATGTGGTACGAGTAAATAATATGTTAATTTAAACCCATAAGTGGAAATGTGAAATATTTTAGCAACTTGATAAACTGTACAAAGATATGTATATTTTGACATACATCATGTATATATAAACATTGTAACTAGTAGTACTAGCTATATAGAGTTTGTGTGACACTAAGAAACTGGTCTTCTAACTTCTCAGCATAGATGATACCTAGAAATATTGAATCAAAATTTGCTTGGATGTGTCGGTTGATGGGTATAGTCTCCTTTGGAATCACCGAAGGAGAAACATAGCTAATCACCTTTGTTAAACTAGCACGGCCTAAGCCAGACACGTACTCTAGAAAAGCTGATGTATCGAAGGACATATCTGGTCCGGAGACACTAGTGCCGTGCCGGAGTAGCATAACCTAGGACAATCCGACATGGTATTGTACCAAGTCTGGACCAATGTCCTTAGGCTGACATACAAAGGACAACTGGGTCAGCGAGCAAAGAGGAAGTACCAACCCAGCGACTGCCTCGCTGACCATAGACGACAACCACCATTCTCGTGTCGTCAGGTAAGACTCGAGTAGTATAAAGAGGGAAGCTCATTCCCTCGAGATGGAGGACACACACACTCTGAACCATACTTTTCTCCTTATATTCTCTCCGCAATTATCTCATAATACCCATACGTACTCTCACACTGGATTTGGTCCCGGAATAAAATCCCAGGGCGAGCTAACAGTGTTCTTTCTTAACTTCAGCTAGGATACAAATGAGCAACCTCCAAAGGATCCGAGTTGAACCAGACAATCACGAAGATTGAGGCCCATTTGCTCAGCCCAATAGGCCCACGCGAATTTGCTACAACATTGACACCATCCGTGAGACCGGTATCCCAATCTGCTTGAGCTTGAAGAAAGCAAAATCATGGTTGACTCGCAACTAGAGGGGAAGGAGCCTAAAGGTGGAAGTGGAAGGTACGGGAACGGGTTCACAAGAAGGACCCTCCAAACCAGCCGAGTTGGCCCAAAAAACTCCTTCTCCAGATTTCATCAAGGAAAACATTGACGTGTTAAGAATGATGATCAAAGAACATGACCAGCAGGCCAAAGCAAAGGAAACCCCGAAGAAGCTCGTATATGATGATTCGGAAGAAGAAGAGTCGAAAAGCTCCAAAGTAAGAGGCTTATCAGAACGATCCTCTGGCACGTCCAGAACATGAAGCAAAGCTCGTTCCTCAGGGAAGAGTCAGAGGAGTTTATCCCGCGGTAAAACGTCATCCCACTTAAGAAGGTCCGAAAGGCTGGAAAGCAGGGTTAGGTCTAAAGAAAAAACTAAAGAGGGAAGGACCAAGGCCAGGAAGAAAAGGTCTGAGCACAAGGAAACAAGTTCGGATTCCGATCATGAAGAGGACTTAGAGAGCTTCAGAGAAGATCTGAATACACCATACAAGAGGCCCAAGCCAACACTGTTGAATCGTTTAGCCCATCTAGGATTAGTTTTACAGATAACTTATATACGCAGCGGAATAATAACGAACAATAAGTTATCAGACAAGGTTTTACTATTATTAATCTACTGCCCCAATATCAAATGATCTTTGGGGCTAAACTAACTAATACATAAACTAACTAACTATTAGACTCTCATTGGAGAGATCTAACTATGATGGATGCACTAAACCAGACGCCTATGACCCTTTATATAGAGGGTTTACAATAAAACCTAGCTTACATAGGACGCTAAATTAATTTATCACATTAAGTCCTTGTTGTTTCATCTTTCTTCATTTATGCATATGTAGTTTTGTAATCATCAAATATGTAGACCCAACAATCTTCCTCTATTTGATATTACAAAACAATCTTCATAAATGAAACAATCTTCAAAGCTTCCCCTTGACTTGAGATCTTCTTGAACATGTCACCACACATAATAAGTTGCAAATCATATCTCTGTAGTCTTCTTCCCCTTTTTGTAATCATCCAATAGGGGTTTTCAATAGATATGCAACTTGTAAACACTTCCCCTCCAGTGGTGCATGTAGATGGTTAAACATTTAATCAATAAGCTTCCCCTGAAACCAATATGTTTACCATCTCTTGAATCTCGAACTCTGTAGGCTCTATGTAGTGATCACTGATGAAGAAAACTGAGTATAACGAATTTGATGAAGAAGTAGAATTTACCAAACTTGTGTCTTATGTCTTGTTTATCCACGTGACTTTGAACTTATAAATAAATCTGTGAAATATAAGTAGATCGCGATCTCTTGACAAACATCCTCATCTTCTATGAGACACATAACTAAAGTGATAGCAAATGTGAGCTTTGAGCACCATAAGAAAAATCACACACTTTTGCTAGATTTTGACAAGTCTTCGTCACATCGTTGTAAGCACGAACAAGTTACCTCCAAATGTTGTAAGCCATTTGAGATATGATAAGAACACGCATCCGAAAAACTCAACTACAACATCAAATAAGCAATATTCAATTGTCTTCGTAATCACCTCTTCAATAAATCCAAAACGAGCCATATATCCAATAAGAATAAACTATTGTGAATAAGAGTTCTGTCCGAGATCCAAAAACGTCTGTTATCTAACATTAGACAATGCTAGCAGTATTAAAGTACTCTGGCAGTACTAAAAATCAATAGAAGCCTAGCAGTATTAACTGCTATACGCTAGCAGTACTATCCATCCAGAAACCAACAGTATTAAGTATACAATAGCAGTATTAACCACACAAACAATATTACAAATATACTTGGCAGTACTAACCAAGTAAACTAGCATCATTATTTGGGCCTTTCAATAAACAGTCTAATTATGAATCATCCATCAAACGAGCAACATGAATCAACTTCATACCTACGATCTGTTGCTGTTTTCTTAACTTGCTACTAAACACATTCAATCATATATGGAAGTAAATATGCAATCCCTAAATATCAGAGATTTCGTATTGTTGAAGATACTATTTCCAAATCATAACCAATCTTCCATAAATCACGCATCCAACCAACTGCTTCCATAAACATACACAAACAACACATGTTTTAGGGTTTTCAATTTAAATTAACATCACCATCATGAAACCCTAAAGAATAATCATAACACCTGCTGCTTTTTCTCCTTATAACACGAATCCAGAGACAACTTCAGCAGCCACTCCATTACAAACGATCAACAACGAACAGCATAAATAAAACATCAAATGTACCTGCTACTGTTTGTCCTTCTTCATAAGAATTTAGATATAAGGTCAATAATTTTAGAGTTTTGGAAACCCTAATCTGGTATAGTAAAAACCCTAGCCGAACCTTTATGCATTTAACCCTTGATCATACCTGCGCCACTCCTGCTGCTATCAGAATTATGACCATGATGTCTTTACTTTAACCTTCTGATATAAACGTGACCATAAACCCAAGTTACAATCTGCTTGTGTCACGATGGAATTAGGGTTTATTCTTTTCTTCACGAGGTTCAAGCAGCAACAACATCATCTTTTTCTGCTTTTACAAAATTAGGGTTTGAGAAAAACCCTATTATCACTGAATCTGCTTGTACACTTAAAAATAGAAAATAAACACGAAATTAAAAACCTTGTAACCCTAGATATCAAGAGCGACCCGCTCTGATACCACATGTTGAGAATCGTTTAGCCCATCTAGAATTAGTTTTACAGATAACTTATATACGCAGCGGAATAATAACGAACAATAAGTTATCAAACAAGGTTTTGCTATTATTAATCTACTGCCCCAAGATCAAATAATCCTTGGGGCTAAACTAACTAATACATAAACTAACTAACTATTAGACTCTTATTGGAGAGACCTAACTATGATGGATGCACTAAACCAGACGCCTATGACCCTTTATATAGAGGGTTTACAAGAAAACCTAACTTACATAGGAAGCTAACTTAATTTATCACATTAAGTCCTTATTGTTTCATCTTTCTTCATTTATGCATATGTAATTTTGTAATCATCAAATCTGTAGACCCAACAAACACCTTTCACCACAAGAATCACCTGGTTCAAGTACCACCGGAGGGCTAAGCTCCCAAGGAACATAAAGGTATATGAAGGCAGCAAGGATCTGGAGGATCATCTAGGCATCTTCTTCGTTGTTGCAGAGTAGGAGGAGTGGCCCATGCCGATCTGGTGTAAAATGTTTCGCCAAACCCTGAGTGGAGCAACACAGATGTCGTTCGATGACTTGGACCCAAAAAGTGTGGATAGTTTCCAGAAATTCTTAGAAGAATTCTCACAACAGAAGAGGTACGCCAAGGATTCGACGAAGATTCATGGTATCAAAAGAAGATTGAACAAGGGTTTGCAAGCATTTATGGATCGATTCAAGTCAGAGAGCTCACACATTAAGGGTGTATCACCAGTGCTACACATCTCGACATTCATGCATGATCACGAATATCCGGAGCTAGCCAAGAAGCTCAATGATAAGATTCCAAAAACGGTAGATGAAATGTTCAAAAGGGTTAGAGCGTTTATCAGAGAGGAGGTTGCAGCAGAGACGGCCGAAGTAGCTAGAGCTTTGTAGTGGGACAAGGGAAATGTCCGTACGAATGGTCCAGAGGGCAAGAAAGAAACAGGGGAAGGAGTGGACCAAGGGAATTCAGAAGGAACATGGGAACATGTGCTCCCTACTCAAAAAGAGATACGTTCACACCCCTTACTAAAACACTAAAGGAGATCCTGGCAATGGAAAGCATAAAGTTCCCACCTCCATCACCATTGATAGGGACTCTAGAAAAGAAAATTTTGAACAAATTTTGCGACTATCATGGGGACAGAGGACATAATACCAATGATTGTTATCACTTGAAAAAGCAAATAAAGGAAGTTGTGGCATCAGGGAAGTTAGCCCATTTGGTCAAGGATATACTCCAGAGGAGTCAAAGGAATAGAGGTCAAGGACATGGAAATGTAAAGGTAATAAATATGGTGGGTTTAAGAGGAAGCCGCAAGAGGCCTTACGAGGTGGAAGAACCAGGGTTGACGGACGAAATTTCCTTTTTGACGATACCTCGAAATAGCCTGGCTAATGCTCCGATCATATTGGAAGGTACGATTAAAGGCTTTCGAGTCTGAAGGATCTATGTGAACGGGGGAAGCTCATCAAAAATCATATATGAGCACTACTTTAAGAGCTTTGGCGCTAATATCAAGTCAAGGCTGAGAAAGTCTGGTGCTCCTCTTGTTGGGTTCTCGGGGGAAATCTACCATCCCCTAGGGCTAATAGACCTCAAGGTAACCATGGGAGATTCAGAAAGGAACAAAGCCGTGTTGCTGGAGTTTGCCATAGTAAAATGCCACTATCCCTACTATGTCACCCTGGAAAGAACGAGAATGAGAAGCCTTGGAGTGGTATGATCCACTATGCACTCGATGATCAAATTTCCAACGGCTAATAGAGTAGTTGTCTTGAAGAGTAGCTGTCAAGGATAAGGGAGCACGCCATATTACAAAACCAAAGCATACCTAACCGAAGGCCTGGAAAGGAGCCTACGGCCACCGAAGGATCTTAGGAGGATGATACAATGAAAGAAAAGTTGGCCATTTGTGACGATCGTTCAGACCAGCCCATAGTAATAAACGACAAGTAGTCAATTGAATGCAAGCAGAAGCTGGTGGAGGTCCTTCGGAAGAATGTGGACGTATTTGTCGGACGCTGATAGTGAGCATGATTGTGCCCCAGTTTGTCATGGAACATCAATTAAAGGCATACCCTTTATCCGAACCAGTGATTCATAAGAAGCGACCCTTAAATCCGGACCAAAGAAAGGTGCTTAAAGATAAAGTGTTCAAATGGTTGAAGGCATGATTAATTAGAAGGGTCCAATATCCAGGTTGGGTAACGAATTCTATGCCAATCAAGTAAAGAGACTGCACTTTGAAAGTACATTTGGACTACTTAAGACTAAACAAATTATGTGCAAAAGACATGTATCATTTCCCAGAAGTAGAGGAAAAACTGGGATTGCTCGTCGGCCATCGGTACAAATGCTTCCTATGACTCCATAAGGAGGCAAGTTAGGTATGAATGTCGAAGAGTGATGAAGAAAAGATAGGCTTCCACACAGAGGAAGAAGTGTACTATTTTACTCACATGCCAAAGGGACTAAAAAATTCCAGAGCTACCCTCCAAAGGGTAATGGATAAGGTGCTCGCGAAACAAAAGGGGCGGAATGTGGAAGTATATATAGAAGAAGCAGTCATAAAAAGTAAGTCAGAGCAAGATCTCATTGAGGATGTAGAGGAAACTCTCTACAAAGTTCAGAGAGTCAACATGAAGCTCGACAAAGCGGATGTACCTTCGGGATAGAAGAAGGCAAGTTCTTGGGTTACATGGCAACGACATAAGGAATAAAAGCCGATCCAGAGAAGGTAAGAGCCATACTCTGAGGTACCACACTAGAAAGACTTGAGCAAGTACAAAGCCTATGCTTATAGCTGACAAACATAAGCTGATTCATACCTGATTGTGCAAATATGGACACGATCAGGCTTCAATGGGGATCGAATAGTTCTTGGGGTGAATGCTGGATTGCTAAGTCTCGAATAACCTGTGACAACACAAATAGAAACACTAAGTTAAGTGAAGCACATGGGGTGTCCCTGCGAATCACCTCCGGCGTGAGAGTAAGTATTTCCTTTTAGGAGTAATGAGTGTATGTAAAGTAAGTAAGTATGTGTTGGAATCTTAAAACAACCCTGAGGACCTTGCCATCTATTTATAGGTGATGAAATATGCTGGAACATGGTTCTGCATATAATCCAATGATCGTGGGGGGAGGGGGTCCTGTTATTTAATGGGTGATTCCAAGAATCGTGTACCACGATCTCTACCTTGGCAGGAAAGCTTTGGTAGAGAGGGAGAACATGGGTTTAGACTTAACCAAGTCTGACCTCTGCCCTAGCTTCGTCAAAGACCACCCTGCGAAGGGTGTGGGTCTTTGCGTGGCGGATTCTCATACTGGTAACCATCGCGAAGATAGTTTTACACCACTAGAAACTATTCGAAGGTTCCTAGGTAAATTTAAGAGTAGATCCCTTTCGAGCTTAAAGGGGAGGCCTTCGAGCTGGAAGGGAGGGTACGTCATTAAGCCCCCCAGTCGAATGTAATATATACATCTATGGATGCATTACTTTCAACATCAATTTTACACATTATCGAAGCCATAAATCGAAGACCCAAAACGCGTGTGTCACACACATTAAATGTTAATCCCACTTGTAAAGGGGTTAGTTGAAGACTTATGGATTAGTATTGAAGAGTCATCCTCGGTCAATGTGATTGTCAAATCACACCCTATCCAAAATTTGAAATCCGGGTTAAATATCATCCCTACACATGGACGATTGTAAAGAGAGTTTCTTTTTACTATAAATACTTTGGGAAAACCCTTTTTTCTTCTACCATCTTCTTCAATTGCACTCATAGTCTTTGCGCAATATTCGATCACCTAAAGGGTAAGGTTATCGTTCTTTCTCTTTTCGTCATGAATGCTAAATATACTATCCGCATCCAAACCTGCGAACTCACGAAAGAAGAGCTTGCTGATTTCCTTGAAGATTATCCCATTCCTCCTGAGTATAAAGTTATGCTCCCCAAGCGTAACCAAACCATATTTGATGCCTCTGACAGGTATGTCGGGTTATATACTCATTGCTTTAGCCTTGCAAACCTTAGGTTACCCCTCTCTAAGTTCTTCTGTGAAGTCCTTCAATATTTTCATATTCATCTCTCTAGCCTCAATCCTTTTGGCTGTGCCAAGCTGACTACCTTTATCGTGATGTGCAAAGCGTATGGCTATGAACCCTTAGTTGAGCTCTTCCGTGACTTTTTTAACCTGTTTCCTGGTGGTAAATGGTTGACTTTTGCTAAGAGACTCGAGAAACACATTCCCAATCTCATGTCCAAGGTTATTATTCGAATCGAGGGTTGGAAGGGTCGGTTTTTCTTCGTCCAAGACTTCATTTTTTCAGCTGACTATCCCCAGCTTCTTTCCAAGGATAACAGGTGGGATACAAAATCCTTCAAAGACAAACTTCCTCCACAAATTGAGCAAAATCCCATGATCCAAAGTCTTGGTAGATATCCTGCCAATGTTCATATTTTTCCTGACCCCATTCTCTTCATGGCTAGTCTAACCATCATGGGAGCATGGTCAACAGCGGCCCACAATCATTGTTGATGGAAAGCGTACTTATCATCCTAATTTCTTATTTTATCTATTCTTTTTCACTGATATATGATTTATCTTTTCTTTTTGCAGAAATGGAATTTAGGAACTTTATGTACGCGAAAACTGATAAGGACCTTTCTTTCCTTCCAAAGGAACCTTCTCCTGACTTTGGTACTGCTCTCTGTCTGTCTCGATCAATACGGAGCCTCCTATTGTAGAAGCAAAGGCTACAGAACAGCCTATGGAGAACATAGCTGATTCGGGGAACTCTCCACATCAAGGGGAATTCGTAATTCATCTCGGGAGTGTAGCAGCAAAGATAAAAGATAAGAAGTGTAAGACGAGAGGGGATCATCGAAACCTCCAGTGAAGCATAAACTGGTGCAAGGATCTTCGTCTACTCATGCTACTCACGCGAAGACTGCCTCTTCGAAAGATAACTCTTTATTCCTTACTATCTCTAACAATGATGAAGGTAAACTTTTCCTTAACTGATGTGTACTCTCTCTCTCTTTTGATAACTTCGTAACATTCTTTATTTCTTCGCAGGTCTCCATGGTGTCCTTGAGCTGCAAGATGCTAATGCATGTCACTTGAAGATCTCTGCCATCACCCCTTCAGCTTGGAAGGGTCATCTTGACAACCATCTGGATTTGGAGCTGCTTGACCTTCACGACCATTGTTACGTTAGGCAAGTGGTTGTGGATAATGTTGTCAATCGGAGAGCTCGAGAATTGATAAAGGTTGTTGAACAAATGAAGGGAGAATGTGATGTGTTAAAGGAGAGGGAGAAGGCAAAGGACCAGGAATGTGAAGATTTAAAGGTCAAGTGTGAAACAACCATGATTGGGTTTGATAAGAATATGGCCATGATTGTCCTTCGTGAAAAGATTTCTTCTCTACTGGGAGATATAAAGGAGCACAAGGTCAATCTCGATAGGATACTGTTAGAGAGCCAAAAGTGGGCTAGATACCATGTAAGCCTTTCGACTTTAGAGTTGAAGGTTGCTTCCCTGGAGGCTGAGAAAGTCAGACTGGAGGCTGCCGAAGCCTCACTCCGCCAAGAATTAGAGAATGCCAAACTAGATAAGGCAGAGGTTGTTTTGAAGGTGGTGCCCTACATGGCTACGGAGCTAGTACAGAGTAATGACATAGGCAAGTTGGTTGCAAAACTTGTCTCCTCTGCTAGCATTTATGGGAGGTGCCAGGCATTCGAGGAGGTTGCTATCATGAAGGAGCCCTTCGATATAACAAAGGTAAAGGGTTATAGGCCTTCATACAAGCGGCAGCGTACTAAGGCTGGCAACGAGTTTGCAACTGCCACCTTTCCATATCTTGCTGATGTCGTTGCAGATCCATATACATTCGTTGAAACCCTTCTCTTTAAGAAGCTTCGAGTATTGCAGCGTCCAGTTCTGTCAAGGACCTATGTACCCGCCTCCTCTGCTCCTTCTTAAAAGGTCACTCCATCATCTGCTCTAGCATCTCAACTATTGTCTCCTCATTCACAGGTCAGTCCTGTTGCTGCTTCAGTTACCAAGCCATAGTCTCTTCCTACAGCTCAATAAAGGTCATCATGTTGGTGATAATTTGGTTCTAAGGGTAGCATGTACCCTTTAAACAATTATTTTTATGTTCCTCAGGCTTTGGCCTTTAAAAATGTTTTGTGTATTTTCCTTGATGGTTTGTGTAGGCCATCATATGGACAATTATTATCAATCCTTGTGGTTGGTTTTGGAACTTTTAATATAGGGATGTAATCACAAATTTTGCTACTACTTTGTTGATTGTAGTTTTACTTTCCCTTGTATTGTTTGTTGGGAAACTATGGGGACCTTAGTCTGACCCCTTATATATCTTTTTTCAGATAATGTTTTTACGTTTTCATAAGAGAAGGCTCATGTGTGGCCTTATCATGTTGACCAAGGTTTACAAGCAGTCATTTGCTTGTAACGGAGGGTTACGATCCGCTCCGTTTTAGTTCGCAGGGTTTCAAATGAAGACCTTGGGGAAGTTAACGTGAATTTTATGGATGTTTGTATAAGTATAAGGCTTAAGTGTGGCCTTATTACATCTTTTGAACGTTGAAACTTTTAAGTACTTAGTTATTGATTGATAGCAAGGCTCAAGTGTGGCCTTACGACATCTTTTGTTGTAAATAATGACACAAAAGATTTGGAGGGAAATGCATTACTACCATTAAGCGTGTAGAAAGATTTACATCATTTTGTATATGAACACTTAGTTTGCTACACATAGTAACTATCCCTTTGTTAAGAAAATAGTCTGAATAATGACTTAAAAACAATGAGTTGTAAGTTTCATATGTAAAACTTACGGAGACTTGTTCCTTTTGGTATTTGTACCAATGAATAGTCAGATGCATTTGTGATCTTGTAGAGTTCCCCATCGTATACTCCACTTATGATGTGAGGCCCTTGCCACACTTGTCGACCATTGGTATTGCTTAGTGAGAGTAGGACAAAGTCTCCTAATTTAAAAGTGGAGTGATTACTCCTCATGTTGTGATATCTACGAAGTTTGTTCTGATAGTAGGCCTCTTCGATGGAGGCTACCTCTCTTTCCTCGCCTTCTTTCCTCTTAGCTTTTATTGTGTGCTCTTCGCTTTCAGGAATAAGGCTTACAGATGATGGAATTATAGCCTTCGAATCGTAGGTTAAAGCAAACGATGTTTTATTTTAGCTATTCCTTGGCAGGGTCCTATGTACCCAGAGTACTCGGGCTGGATCATACGCCCATCCTTGCTAAGATCGAACCAACTACTTTTCGATGTGGTTCATTATTTCTACATGCTCTGTGATGGGGGAGAAAGATTGCATAATCTTTAATCCCTTGCAAAAGTCAGCAAATATACCTTCTTTGTACTGCTTGTCATCCTTTGAGTTGATTTTTTTTGGTACTCTGAATCTGCATACGACATGTTCCCATGCGAATTTTTTCGCTTGTCTTCTGTTCATTGTAGTTAGAGGTTTTGCCTCTACCCATTTGGTGGAGTGCTCAACGACTATAGCTAGGAATTTTAAGTTTCCAGGTGCTATCGGTAGGGGTCCTAGGATGTTGATTCCCTAATGGCTGAATAGACAGGTGCTACCGACTATTATAGCATCATTGCTTGATACTTTTCTCGCCGTAGAGTACTCTTGGCATCATGTGCAATCTTGTATTATCTTCGCGGTGTCTCTGTGCATTGATGGCCAAAAGTAACCTTGCTTCATGACTTTGGCCACCATAGAGTGATGTTCCATGTTAAATCCGCTAGAGCCTTCATGTATTTCTCCAATAATGTTGTCGGTCTACGAGGTACCTATGCAACAAAGCCATGATGTCAAAAAAGACTTTTTGTATAGTCTTCCTTTGACCAGCTTGTATTGCGAGGCTCTGATTCTGATCTTCCTGGCCTTTTTCGGATCCTCTGGTAGTAGGCCGCTTAGTAAGTATTCGTAGATTGGAGTCATCTAGTTTTCTCCCTTCTCAGCTTGATTTTTGAAACCTCCTTACCGTTTATTGATCTTTTTGCCAGGACTTCCACCAACACTTCTTTGGTGGGATGTTCGAAGGTCATTGAAGCTAACTTGCTCAGGGCATCAACTTTTTTATTTTGTTTCTGTCAAACATGCTCAATCGTGTAAATGTCAAAGCCTTTCAGGATTTCCTTCACCTTTTCTAAGTATTGCTTAACTGTAAGATGCTTGGCTTCGAAGAGTCCCTTCATCTGGCTGACCATCAGCTGAGAGTCTGTGAAAATGGCCAGGCTTCTGATTTCCATTTCTTGTGCTATCCGCAACCCTACTAGCAATGCTTCATACTCTGCTTCAGTGTTTGTTGTTTCAAATTCTAAACGCAGAGCATACGTGTATTCTTTTCCCTCAGGGCTAATCAGCATCAATCCTGCGCCTGAGCCATCGGAACTCAAGGCTCTATCGGTAGAGAGCTTCCATGTGTTGTCCAACTTTAGATTTTCTTTTTTAGTTTCCGTCTTTCTTGCCGTTATCTTCTCGTCCTCTTCGAAAGGCATCTCAACAGAGAAGTCCTTTGGTATTTGCTTTTTGGCAGAGATACGTTCCCTAAATTCAATGTCATGCTCTCCCAGTTTGATGGCCCATTTGGCTACTTGTCCTGATTTCTCAGAGCTTACGAGCATTTGCTTAATGGGTGCGTTGGTTAGGACCATTATTGAGTGTGCTTGAAAATACCTTCAAAGCCTTCTCGCAGCATGTACAAGTGCCAATATGAGTTTCTCTAATGCCGGGTAGTTAAGTTCTGCTCCTTGTAACACCCTACTTATGAAATATATTAGGACCTCCCTTTCTTTCCTTCTTATGAGTAAAACGGCGCTTATGCTTTCTGCCGAAGCCGTGAGGTAAATTACTAACACTTCGCCTTTGATTAGGGCAGTAAGTGTTGGTAAGATTTCCATGAATTTCTTCATTTTTTGAAAAGCTTCTTCAGCATCTGCTATCCATTGTATGGTCTTTTTTCTGTGCAACTTAAAAGTGTCTTAAAGAAAGGAAGTGACTTCTCGGCGCCTTTCAATAGGAACCGGCTGAGTGCTGCTAGCTTTTTGTTGAGACTTTGCACGTCCTTAAGTGTTCTTGTTGGTTGAAGGTCAGTTACTACTTTGACCTTTCGAAGGGTTGGCTCTTATACCTTGTTTAGTAATAAGATGCCCTTGAAATGGATCTTCTTCAACACCAAAAGAGCATTTTTTTCAGATTAAGCTTCATGTTGATTAAACGGAACCTGTCGAAGGTCTCTTGAATATCTTTCAGCATGTCTTCTTCGAAATGCTCTTAATCACCATGTCATCAACGTAGGATTCGAGATTTCACCCAATTTGATCGCTGAATACTTTGTCCACCAGTCTTTGATAAGTAGCTCCTGCGTTATTCAAACCGAAAGGCATTTTTTGGTAACAAAATATTCCTTCTCCTACGAAAAAGGTCGTCTTTTCTTCGTCTTCTTCCGCCATTTGTATCTGATGGTAGCCTTTGTAGGCATCGAGAAAGCACTTTAGTCGAAATCCTGAAAGGGATTCCACTTTCTAGTCGATCTCCGGTAGGGGGTAGCAGTCTTTGGGGAAGGATTTATTTATGTCCGTGAAATCTACGCACATTCTCCAACCTTTATCGCTTTCTTTACCAAAACGGGGTTAGCTACCCACGTTTGGTTTTTTACCTTCTGAAGGATTCCTGCCTTTATTAATTCTTCTACCTCCTTACAAGATGCTTTGCTACGATCCGGACCTAGTCCACGCTTCTTTTGCTTGACAGGTTTGATGTGATTGTATTCGTTTAACTTATGCTCTGGGTTGAAAGGTTTCCCTCCCATAATAATGGTTCTTGGGATTCCCGTCATATCAGTGTGAGTCCATGCAAAGACATCGACGTTTGACCTCAAAAGGTCTCGTAACTTCTCTTTGAATTTGGTTGGTAGTTGTTTTTCGATAATAACCATCTGTTCTGGATATTTGTCATTGCTGATTATCTTTTCTTCTGCGTTTGTGCAGCTGAGGACGCCCTTTGTAACTTCTGTAGAGGTTTCCCTTAGCCTCTTGGATCCCTCTCCTACCTTGTCAGGTTCATATGTTGAGAACACGGTGCCAAATCCTCTAGGGGTGTAGAATTTGATGGCTCTGTGGATCGTAGAGACTACAATACCTATTTTCTACATAGTTGTTCTTCCGAGTATTAGGTTGTACATAGAATTGGACCTTACGACGACGAAGTTGAGAGTCTCCGTCCTTAAATTAGGGCTATTGCCTATTGTGATTTCCAAGGGGACTTCTCCAATGGGCGAAGAATGCTCTCCTGAGAAGCCAATAAGCAGAATCTTGGAATCCATTCTTAGTGATCTGATGGAAGGATTCTGCTTTAGAAAATAATGCTCATAAATGACTACGCATGAGATTCCACTATCCATATATACTTGGTTTACTTGCCATCCGAATATTTAGGCTTTTATGATAACTAGATCGGAGGAGTTGTTGACACCTGAGACAGGTGGGAATGTGATTTCTCTAAGCCCACTAACATGTTCTTCTTCTGACTTTCTTTTTTAGATATGATCTTTTCTGCTTATCATTAGAATCAGAGCTTCAACTGGTGCTGCGTCCCGACTCCCTTTCTTCCAGTCACCCTGTTGGGTCTCCGAAGCCTTCGCCTTGCCCTTTTTTATTCCCTTCACAAGATGGGTGATGACATCAAATAACGTCACTTTATTATATCATTTATCCTATCTATTTTGCCCACTTTTATATAATTATTGCATTATTTGGTACTTAATCGCTTTAAAGTTGATAAATGCAGTAATTCAGGAGTGTTTTGTGAAGATAAGCTAAAAGGCGCATAAATTGGAGCTAAAACGAATACATTTTAAGATTTTTGAAAATTCACCAATACGCCGTATCTAACTAAAGAGATACGGCGTATCAGCGCCAAGACTTCACAAGAAAACGCGTTTGACTAATTCCTAATACGGCGTATACATGCTATCTATATACGTCGTATCCATGAAGATAACTATTCGAAGATACAGTAAATCAAGTAAATTGGGAATGATATCAAATATTTATTATGAACGTAGCGCGCACTCTAAGGAATCTAGCCCAATACGCCGTATCGACCTATCTGGATACGGCGTATCGAGTATTTTTCAGCAACTATAAATAGAAGACTCAAAAATGAGTTTTTAGTGTGCAATATCATATTCTTTATACCATACTCATCAGAGACGAATTTTAGAAGAGAAGATCAGCCATAAAGGTCAAGCATTGATCACGACTCCATAGAAGACATCGTGTAATTTTTACTCTCTTAATCGTTCGATTTCAATTGTTTGATTACGCTTGTATAATTACAATGGTTGTGGGCTAATACCCTCGGGTATTAGCCATCTTAATGAAAGTTCAATGTTTGGTTTGTTTTAAAATTGATTTCTTAATTTATCGTTTATTGTTCAATTATGTTTATCACCTCATACTTGTTTATGTGTTTGAATATGTGACATATCATTTAACAGGGTCTAGTGTTACGGACCAAGTAATCTAGATACCGGGATAGCTCTCCATATCGTATCTTATATTACTGGACCAATAGGATCACAAATAACGTTCTGTCTTTGTCTTTTGATTATGAGCTTAGTTGGACCGGTAGGTGACCCGTTTATGTTTCAGCAATCATGCTCTTAATTAACTGATAAAGATTGGAATAGTGGACTACCAGTATATAAAACACCTTCAAACAATAAGTGGGTAAAGTCCCGTTGGGCTAGAGTTTTAACAAGATCACCACTGCTTTAATTCTCTAAGATAGATTATAATTAAACTAAAGGATGCTTTATGCGGATGCATTAATTGAGACAGGATTAATTGTATCTATGTCTTAGGATGATGTCCCGCCTAAGTTTTAAGAATGATATGCCGCTTCGAGATAAGTAAATCATTGCACTAAAATAAATAAACCAGCGTTGAACCAGATTTAATATGGCTAATACAGTTTTCTATCATTTGAATTGTACCGCTTTTCTATCTTCTAATCTTCATCTTTTGTGTTTATTGTGTATTGAATTGGTATTTGTCATCACCAAACCTGTGCCAGTCTCTCAGGCTGAATCCCCTATTTCATTAGACAACGTACATAGCATAGGTTTAACCAGTAAATAGACTAATTAAAATACAGATAGAATATAGGATTATATTTCCACTCTTAGTGTTCGACACCCTACTTACCGCGAACTCCATCTTGACCGGGCACACTGCTCGTTAAAGTGTTGTTTTAGGTTTGTCGGCTAAATATAAATGTAAAACTTGATAATCAAATAATTAATCCTACACGACAGCACATCAGGTCCGCTGCCGGGGAGTGAAATAATTAAACCTTATTCTTATCAGTATTTCTAACCATTAATTAATTAGTTTAGTGTAATCTAATTATTTAAATTATGTTTGTATTTATTCGCTTTGTGTGTTTAAATTGTGTTTTAATTCCCGCATTTAATTGTTTTAAATAGTATTCTATTTTGACTGATCACCTGATACACCGTATCCACCAGTTGGATACGACGTATCAACCTGCTGACCAGGACATCGTATTGAGTTTACTGTCTAAACGGCGTATCTGTTTCAAGACAATATGACGTATTCAGTAAGCTCAATACGGCGTACTGGTATTCAACAGACCCATACGGCGTATTCAAATTAATTGAATATGGTGTATTCGTCATCTGATACAGTAACAGTAATAATTTTTTGCTTTCGATTTCATGTCTTATGTGTTCCCTTTCCCTATGGCACATCCTACTGATTATTTGTGCTAAATTACAGGAAACCGTTGACAAAGATACTTACATGGCAGAACCAAACAACTACATCATTGCTACCCGAAAGAATTTCGTCTTTAATGACAACGAGGGAAGAATAGTCGAGAAATGCATCGTCAAAATACAAGGGACATTCTTAGAAAAGACACGTAATGATGCTTTTAATGGAAACAAAGAGGAAAATGCATACGAACACATCAATAAATTTCTCGATGTTGTTGGGCCAATCAAAATTAATGGGTTGACTCAAGACCGATTCCGGTTTAGTATTTTCCCTGTTTCACTAACTGGAGCTGCATATGAATGGTTTACCAAGGAGTGTATGGGCTCAATTACTACTTGGGACAGCATGATCGAAAAGTTCATTCCAAAATTCCACCATCTTTCTGACCACAATGATGATGAAGATATTGAGGACGAGGAAGACCCAAACGAAACTAACAATGCTCCCGAAATCTTCATGATAGAGGGAAATCTGTTTGACTTCGAGACACCCTTGTGCGAGGCGTTCAACGAATTCAATTTCCTTTTGAAAATTGACATTGATCTATTTAATTATGATATCCAAGACCTCAAAACTTCTAATGAATATGAACAAGAGTTGAATAATGATGAAGCAAAGGGTACTGATGAACCGTGGTCAGAAAAAGGGGTACCATACCAACTATGTGATCACATTTGTGAACCATACCGCTTTAAGAATGGAAAAACTAAGTGGCCCACGTGCACTTATGATATTGATGGATTCTGTAATGGTAGGGAATTACCGGGAATGGTTCGAGTCGGAAGCATGACCTATTTCTAGGATCACGGGTGGTACGATAAACTTGTTGATGGGAAACTAAAGGATGAAACCTTAGCACTTAAGTCCAAAATAGAAGGATCATGGGGAGATGCGACTCCGGGGGTGATAAAATTCTACAGATGGTTGAAATGCTATTTTGAAAACTTCCACGAGCTGGAATATGAAGTACTAGTAAAACTACAAGAGTGCTGGTGGAAAGTGAACGCTCATGAGATCGCTCCATTTACTCGTATGGAAAATTTTAGACGAGGTCTATATGCGAATATGAAGACTGAATGGGTTAGTAATCCTTATCTTGATACCAACCGTATATTTGGAAGAGATTATGAAGCAAGCAATGTCAGTTGTACTTAAGAAAATCAAAAGGATAATCCAATTCTTGAACCATCAAACTGCAAAGTCAGGAGATTCGAGATGATGAAATACTCATTCAACGCTTACGAAGAGTACATTACCATAAAAGAGTCTGAATACCTTAACCATTCAAAGGATAGCCTCGATGCTTATCAAGAACTTTTACGTCTCATTGACGATAGATGGGTCGTGACAACACCTAACGATTAATGAAGAAAAAGGAAAAGGTCAAACTTAAAGACCAGTTGAAACAAAAGTGCTTCCCGGGAGACAACCCGGTCATTTTAATTGTTTGTCGCATTTAATTGTTTGAATCTTAATTATCTGCACGAGTCTGTCTTCCCAGACATTACATACGACGTATCGAACCCCTCTGGATATGGCGTATGTATGTCTGGACGTTATCAGTTTTACAACTTAATTATTTATTTTCCAGTAATTTAATTGTTTCTACAGGAGCAATATGGCGTATCCTAGGGTTTGGGATACGGCGTATTGATCCATGTACAGTTGTGTGTTTAATTGTTTTCTTGTACCATTGTAGCGAGATAGAATTTGTACTTGTCTTCTAATCTTTTTTACATGACCTTACTAAAACTATGATATGGTATATGCTGAAAAAGACTTGTGTTGGACTCATCTGGGCATTCTGAAGCCCCAGTCAACACACTTTTTGCTCAAAGAACTCATCATGGAGAATTATCATGAGCAAAACATCAGGGAGTTTTCTGTTCTAATTCTATTTTCCCTTATTATTTAATTATTTTATCTATACAACGAAGACGTTGTATAATTTAAGTGGGGGATGGAGAATTAGAATGTACATGTCTTCTTTTTTACAAAATAATATGAAAAGTGCTTAAAAATGGTTAAAAAAATTTTTAAAAAATCAGCATGACTTTTGTAAAAATCACTAGTTACATTACCTAGCGCACTATAACCCCTCATACATATTGTGAGAATTAAGCCTATTCCGTTTCCAACTGTCTACTAAATTCCACAAATTTATGAGTGTGCATGTGATGTAGTGGACTTTAGAACTTGGATTGGTATATCACTCGAGACCGCCATGATTAGTACTATGGATTTAGATGGAAGAACACGTTCAACTGATAAATTTCTAGGATTAAACCAAATAGCCCACATGTCGTAAAAATAACTAACTTCACTGGTTAGTTAACTCTCGTATAACCCTTGATTACTCTCATTTTTAGAGTAAACTCCCCTAGAACAACCTGTTGAGCAATTCCTTTCTTTTTGTACAGCATATTATATGTTTCGTTACACCTGTACACCTTAGCCTACCGTGTAGATTAAGCCTATTTCTCTATGTTGCTAGTTGCTTTCGTATAAAGTCTTGTATTTCCTGTGTCAAAGTGAAATTTTTCTATCTCTGTAATGGTCGGGAAATTGCACAACGCAATGGAAAAATATGTAGCTCGTAAGTTTCGCTACTTTTCGCTATTATAAATTATGTTCGATGAAGAAGTACCATAAAGAAAAGATTATCCGGATAAATTATGAAAGTAAAGACGGTGGAATCAAACCAAGGTTTATTATGCATTATGAAAAAAATGGAAAAAGAGAAAAAGCAAAAAAAAGAGGAGGAAGAAGAATAGTCATTTCAAAAAGAAGTTTATACCGAAGGAATCACTTAGAAGGATCGATTATTCATTGATACGTTACAAAAATCAACGATGTTAAGTTTTGTAAAAAGTGGCTGATATCACCACTTGTGTAAAAGTATGTAAAGAATGGGATGTAAGGGAAGTTAACCGTTATGGGAACATCAACTTTGGTTGTCTTTGTCATTTCTGTGATCGAGGCGTCTGTCTATATATTCGAGTCTTTGTCATGGAACGGTCGGGGGAAAGTTACTAGCAACCGCACCTTATTTGTTGGCTTAATCTATTTATTTTATGAATTTTATTTAACAACCATTTTACTTCCCTTTCCTAACAACTATCCTTAGTGTCTACTCGAACAAGGACTTGTTCGAGCATGCATGTCTATTCCGTCGTTACGGCCACATATGCATGTCTCAGCTGCCTTGTTGGATGACGACTTTTGGTGAAAGTTAGAAAGTCCCTACCCTATATCATTCTTCATCTTAACCACTGGTTAAACACAAACAAGGATGTGTTCGGATTGTATATGTCTATTTCATCGTTACGGCCATGTATATATGATACAGTTGCCTTGTTAGTGTGGTAGTTATGGTGAAAGACTGTTGAATGATCAACCGTAAGCCTTCTTAACCTAATTTAGCTTTTGAATTGTTTTTCATTAGCTTTAGCGGTGGAGATGTGTATCCTTGCCAAGCTTATGATACAAAACTAATCACGACCGAGCAATTGAGCGTACTACTTAAATGTTGCACCCTAGATTAGTTTAGTGATCTGAGTGTTTTCATTTCCATATTTCGTGAGGAGCTTGGTTATGTACAGGTGATTAGGACAAAACGATGCTTAAACGAAAAATCCTTAACTTTGGTTCGGGACACATTTTCATAAACTAAACTTTTTTCTAAAGTCTACTTGAGGACAAGTAGGATTCAAGTGGGGGGATATTTGATGACATCAAATAACGTCACTTTATTATATCATTTATCCCATCTATTTTGCCCACTTTTATATAATTATTGCATTATTTGGTACTTAATTGCTTTAAAGTTGATAAATGCAGTAATTCAGGAGTGTTTTGTGAAGATAAGCTAAAAGGCGCATAAATTGGAGCTAAAACGAAGACATTTGAAGATTTCTGAAAATTCACCAATACGCCGTATCCAACTAAAGAGATACGGCGTATCAGCGCCAAGACTTCACAAGAAAACGCGTTTGACCAATTCCCAATACGGCGTATCCATGCTATCTACATACGCCGTATCCATGAAGATAACTATTCGAAGATACAGTAAATCAAGTAAATTGGGAATGATATCAAAGATTTATTACGAACGTAGCGCGCACTCCAAGGAATCCAGCCCAATACGCCGTATCGACCTATCTGGATACGGCGTATCGAGTATTTTTCAGCAACTATAAATAGAAGACTCAAAAACGAGTTTTCAGTGTGCAATATCATATTCTTTATACCATACTCATCAGAGATGAATTTTAGAAGAGAAGATCAGCCATAAAGGTCAAGCATTGATCACGAATCCATAGAAGACATCGTGTAATTTTTACTCTCTTAATCGTTCGATTTTAAATTGTTTGATTACGCTTGTATAATTACAATGGTTGTGGGCTAATACCCTCGGGTATTAGCCATCTTAATGAAAGTTTAATGTTTGGTTTGTTTTAAAAATCGATTTCTTAATTTATCATTGATTGTTTAATTATGTTTATCACCTCATACTTGTTTATGTGTTTGAATATGCGACCTATCATTCAACTGGGTCTAGTGTTACGGACCAAGTAATCTAGATACCGGGATAGCTCTCCATATCGTGTTCCTATGTCTGGACCAATAGGATCACAAATAACGTTTTGTCTTTGTCTTTTGATTATGAGCTTAGTTGGACCGGTAGGTGACTCGTTTATGTTTCAGCAATCATTCTCTTAATTAACTGATAAAGATTGGAATAGTGGACTACCAGTATATAAAACACCTTCAAACAATAAGTGGGTAAAGTCTCGTTGGGCTAGAGTTTTTACAGGATCACCACTGCTTTAATTCTCTAAGATAGATTATAATTAAACTAAAGGATACTTTATGCGGATGCATTAATTGTGACAGGATTAATTATGTCAAGGTCTTAGGATGATGTCCTGCCTAAGTTTTAAGAATGATATGCCGCTTCGAGATAAGTAAATCATTGCACTAAAATAAACAAACCAACATTGAACCGGATTTAATATGGCTAATATAGTTTTTTATCATTTGGCTTGTACCGCTTTTCTATCTTTTAATCTTCATCTTTTGTGTTTATTGTGTATTGAATTGGTATTTGTCATCACCAAACCTGTGCCAGTCTCTCAGGCTGAATCCCCCATTTCATTAGACAACGTACATAGCATAGGTTTAACCAGTAAATAGACTAATTAAAATACTGATATATATAGGATTAAATTTCTACTCTTAGTGTTCGACACCCTACTTACCGCAAACTCCATCTTGACCGGGTACACTGCTCGTTAAAGTGTTGTTTTAGGTTTGTCGGCTAAATATAAATGTAAAAATTGATAATCTAATAATTGACCCTACACGACAGTACATCAATTGGAAAGCTGCCCTAATTTCACAGCTTTCTCAATCCGGTATCTCAATTCGCGACACTCATTGGTGTTATGCCTATGGTCTTCGAGGAAATAGCAGTACTTGGTCATATCACGTGACCATCTACTTTCGAGCATGCGAGGAGGCTGTTTGAAGGTTTTTGCCACCTTCTTTTTTGCCAAGATTTCTCTTGGGCTCTTGGTATAGGGAGAATTTGTCTCTGTTTATCTTTCCTTTACTGTTGTCCCAAGAAGAATTTTTCTTGAACCTGTCGGAGCCTTCTCGATGATCCTTCAGAGCTTCGTTGGTTACGACTTCTCTTGCCTTAATTCAAGTGTAGGTCTTCTCCATCAGACCCTTATAGGTGGTTGGGAGGTCTGTAGAGAGGAACTATGTTAGCCTTATTTTTATATAAGTCAAACAAGAATGTTATCGTTCGTCTTAGTCGTAATTAGTCTTGTTAAGTAATAGGCTAGTCGGGATTAATGGGCTTGGACTTTAAGCTAATATTGTCTGTGTTTTGGGCTCAAAGCCCAAGACAAGCCAAGCCCGGCCCAAGATAGAACCCCATACGCCTAGATAAAGGCTTAGGGTATAAATAGGACCCTCTCCACACATGGAGAGGGTGTTGGTTACATTTGCTTCATTGTATATGTATGTAACTCACCAAACTCTCTCCTTCCTAATCTAATATTCTTCACTTTCCTTTCTACTTTTCTTCTTACTTATTTTGTGTGCTTATTATGGGTATTGGTTAGCCTATTGTTGTGTTTGGATCTTATATATCTTGGGATAATAAGTGGTATCAGAGCCAAGGGATTTTAGGTGTTTGATTCGTGGTTAGTCTTGAAAACATATGAGCTTATTTATTTTAAAGTCACGGCTTATTTTGATTTGATGAGTCTTGAATATTAAGCTTGTTCTAATCTTAGCTTTACAGCTTTTTAGTAGATTAAAAACAGTTTCTTATCCATTCAAACAATAGCTTATTTTGTTTAGTAACTAGTTCGTGGGTTTTCAAACAAAAAGTCATTCGAAAATCCCATTAAAACCTTGTTTTTGTTCTTAGATTCGATCACCAAGCTGTACTTTCATTGTTTACAAGCTTATAAGAAGCTTATTTAAGCATCAAAACTGTTTTTTCTTCACATAAAATATAGGTTTATGCTTTGAATATTCGCAGTTTGTGTAAAGCTTTGAAGATTGCGGAATGTGTAAAATTTTAGACCGCAGAATGTGCAAGCTCTAGGTCGCGGTTTATGTTTTAATCTTTATAGCGGTTTGTGATTATAGGTGTTACTATTTCATCACGGTTTATTACAAAAATAGGAAAAGAAACTCTGCCATTTTTATTTTTGAGTCGCGATTTATGTTCTAAAAGGGAAGTCGTGTTTTGTGTTTAAATTTCAGTCGCAGTTTATGTTCTTAAAGGGAAGTCGCGGTTTGTGTTTACATCTTAATCGCGGTTTACGTTCTCAACGGTTGGTCGCGATTTATGTACTAAACGGTTGGTCGCGGTTTGTGTTCAACGTGTATCGCGGTTTGTGTAATCAACATGTTTCGTGGTTTGTGCAATTCTAAGGTCGTGATTTGTGTCACTGAAATAGAAAATCAATTTCGGTCCATCCAAATTTGGTGAAACCTAATTTCTACTCTAGGAAATTTTGGTGAACAACACTTATGGAAAATTATTGTAACATTCAATTTGGACTTCTAAAGACATGTAACAACACAATAATCTTCAACAAGAACAAGAATTTAAAACACAACAACTCACATTTCACGGTTTCTTCTTGATTTAGTAAAATCTCGCGAAAGTTTCTTCTTTTCTCGGTTTAATCAAGACTTGTAAAATCTCGTGATTTTGAACTTCAAAGTAAAATCAAACCACAATCTCAATCACTTCATAAAACTTAAGATCTGATATACATTCATAACAAAATCAAAATGTCTAATACCAATAACAACTTGCAAACTCAAACATCAAATGCTCTTCAAAATGCCATCATGGAAGCAGGTGGTAAAGATTGTCCACCAATGTTAGCACCTAGTAACTACGTTCAGTGGAAATCCCGAATCAAGAGATACATCGACACCAAACCTAACAATGAACTCATCCACTATTGTCTCCAGAATCCACCTTATAAATTCAAATGGACTGAGAAGATTGTTCCGGTTACAGAAGGTAGTTCCGAAACCACTACAGAATGATACATGGAGAACTATAAGAATGTCTAATAAGACATAAGGAACCAATTGGATGATGAAGCTAAAGCTGTTCAAATAATTCCCGCAGGGATAGATAATGATATCTACTCCACAGTTGATGCTTGTCCAAATGCATGTGAGATGTGGAAAGCAATTGAAAGGTTGAAACAGGGTAAATCAATCAATGTTCAAGATCTTGAAACCAATTTATATTGGGAGTTTAGAAAATTCACATCACGAGATGGTGAATCACTTGAATCGTATTACTCAAGGTTCTATAAGATGATGAATGAACTTGTCAGAAATCAGTGTAATGTTACCAATCATTAAGTGAATGTTTAGTTCTTACTTTAATTACAACTAGAATGGCAAAGGTTTGTGACGCTTGTTAAGCAGAGTCAAGAATTGAAGACTGTCTCCTACCATTAACTTTATGACATCCTGAAGCAACACCAGAACAAAGTCAACGAGATAAGAGCTGAAAGACTAGCACGTACTGCTAATCTACTTGCGCTTGTTGCTCAACAACAACCAGTTTACCATCCTCAAAACCATCCTAATCACTACACTCAAAATTCCTCAACCAGATCACAACAAGCTGCTACCAGAAACAGAGGTAATGCAATTGTCAACTCTCTTCCACCCACTTATGATTAAGAACCTACTATGGTTGCTGAAGATGATGAAATGTCAAAGGAAAAGGAGATTGCTAAACTTATGGCTTTAATTTCTCTATCATTCAAGAAAATCTACAAACCTACCAACAACAAGCTCAGAACTTCATCAAACACTAGTAGAGAAAATCAGGATAATACTCCAAGAAACTTCACTAGGCTTCTTGTCCTTAGCCCATGAACGAATCCGAAAATACACTGCTCCTCATATAAACCTAATATTTGCAGAGTATCGTCTGTGTACCTGGTAACAAAAGCTCTTATGATTTCCCCTTCCCTTTGTTTAATATTGTGCATTGCGAGGTGCGTCTTTGTAAACTTCTTTTTTTGGCTAAAGTGTGACCAGAATTTTGCCTTCAAATCTTTGTAGTTGACGATGCTACCTGCTTTCTGACTATTCCACCATATTCAGGCAGAGTCTTTCAGAGTATATGTGAACATGTGACAGGCTACGGGCATAGCCCATTTCTGCATGCGAATAGCACATTCGAAGAGATATAGGTATTTGTCGGGGTCTCTTTTTCCATCATAGGATCCCACATGAAAAGGCATTTTTTATCCGTCTGGTAAAGGATAGACCTCGATCCATCAGACAAATAGGGTTACACAGCCGGTGGGGTCTGCGAAGAGGCCTGTTTGGCCAGGGTTTAGATAGGTAGGTGCGTTTGGTAGGGGGTACATAGGTTGTGTGTTAAAAGAACAACCATTGGAGGAAGTTGCTGAAGGGTATACGAACCCGCTATATGTAGGTACATTATTGTTCATGGGAGCCTGCGGAGCATATCCTCCATATGGGTAATAGGTGGAGGTTCCCCCGAAAGAAGGGGCACCGCCTTGATACTAGGGTATGTAGCTTAAAGGCTGCCCCAATAGGACTCCCGCATTTAGTTGGGAGTAGGGGTTAACATGAGTTAGTATGGGCCCATTAGGTGGTTGCAAACTATTGGGTATGAAAGGTTGTGCATTATGTAAGAGATGTGTACCGTTAGGAGGGAGATTCCCTCCTATGTTAATTAAAGGATGACGGCCCCTGTATGCGGAGGTTAAAGAGGATTACAGAGGTTGACCGTTTTTACTGCTTCCTAAGTGGGCTACTAAAAGTGGAGGAAGATTCGTTCCCTGACTCCTGTTGTCATCTACTCCATGTTCCGAAGGTCTTCTACCTTCGGGATTCATTTCTACCTTGCTTCCATCCCTGTTTGGGGTGTCTTCAAATTCTACCACCCTCTATTTTTGTCATCAAGCCCTCGAAGACCTTATACGGAGAACTGGAGTAGTATATCTGATACGTACATGCCTAGGTTCCATCTCCCTTTCTTCATCATACTCCTTACTGAAGTATTCCAGTTCGGAGGTCTTCGTTACGTATCTGCTTCCGTCGTTCCTTTAAGAGGGATTCAAAGACCTCGTAGTTAGCCACAACGAAGGCAGGACTAATCATGGGGTCAGGATTGGCTGAGGTGGAAGCACAATGGGTAAGTGGCGTGTTTTTAGGAGGTCTGGTGGTAAATGTGGAGACTGTTATGGGTGGTAATTTATTTGCATTAGGACCAAGTATTGGGGTTAATGTCGAAAAGCTAATGGTGGTGTCATTTCTCTCTTGCTTATCATGCCAGAAAAGTAGGTTAAGTGGTTTGATGGCTATTGACTCAGTTTAGACAGGACTAATTGTTGCAGGTACCACAGATGGCGCCACTAATTATGCAAATATGGACACGATCAGGCTTCGATGGGGATCGAAAAGCTCTTAGGGTGAATGTTGGATTCCCAAGTCTCGAATAACCTACGACAACACAAATAGAAACACTACGTTAAGTGAAGTGCAAGGGGTGTCCCTGCGAATCACCTCTGGCGTGAGAGTAAGTATTTTCTTTTGGGAGTAATGAGTATATGTAAAGTAAGTACGTATGTGTTGGAAGCGTAAAACAAACCTGAGGACCTTGCCATCTATTTATAGGTGATGAAATAGGCTGGAACAAGGTTCTGCACATAAGCCGATGATCGTGGGGGTGTCCCGCGACTTAAGGGGTGATTCCAAGAATTGTGTACCACGATCTCTACCTTGGCGGGTAATGACATCAAATAACATCACTTTTATATCATCATTTATCCCATGTAAATTACCCATTTTATGTAATTATTGCAAGAATATGCTTAATCGTTTATATTTGAGAATTGTAGTAATTATGGAGTACTTTGTGAATATTAGCAAAAAGGCGCGCATTCTGGAACTTAAACGAAAAAATCTGAAGAATATTGTTCTGACATCCAATACGTCATATCCATCAAGGAAGATACGGCGTATCTGTGCCTGCACTTTACAAGAAACCACGAAGAACAAAGTCTAATACGTTGTATCCAGAAGACTTTTATACATCGTATTCATGATATAGTAATAAAATATTCTGGAAGATTGAATGTGGTCCCTACTCCAAGAAACCTCTGATACGCCGTATTGACCTCAACCAATACGTTGTATCGATCAAATTACAGACACTATAAATAGAAGACCTAAAAATAAGTTTTAAGTGTGCTTGATCATATTTGTGATACCTTATCCACAAAAGTCGATTTTCAGAAGACAAGAAGAGCAGAAGAGGTCAAGAAAAGCTACTAATTCCATAGGAAACACCTTGTAATCCCTGTACTCTTATAATCAATTGATTTTTTGGTATCATCGATTAACTAGGTTAGTTTCCTTGGTTTGAATTGATATTCTGTATTAATTACATGGTTACGGCTAATACCCTTTGGGTATAAGCCCATGGATTATAGAAGATTTAAAAGTTTTTGTTGTTTATATCGATTGCTTAATAATCGTTGTTATGATTTGTTTATCATTTTATACTTGTTTATGTGCTTAAGTATATGACCCATCATTCAACTAGATCTAAGAATGCAAATATCTCGATACCTAGAGACCTGGATGGTGCTCTCACATATCCGCAAAATTTATATATATAGAGTAATAGGATCACAAATATTGACCTATCTTTACCATTGGTTTATGTGAACAAGTTGGAACGTTCAGTGACCTAGGATCAACAACTAACAGAACTGATATCCTTTGGTAAAAGACTCAAACAAGTGACTACTAGTATATAAAGAGCCGTTAAGCTAGTAAGATGCCTAAGTCTCCATGATCTAGGTTTTAATAAGAATCGACCATTATTAATCTCCTAAGATAGATTATAATCAGTAAATAGGATGCTTTATGTTCGATGCGTTTAATTGTGACAGAATTCTACGTGTCTCGATTATAGGAAGAAGTCCCGTCTAAATCTTGAAATAATATGCCGCCTCAAGAAAAAAACTCTTGCTTTAAATAAACAAACCTGCATGTTAATTAGATTAATCATGTTAATACATTTTTTTATTTGGCTAGACCATCTCTTCTATCTTTAATTATCCTCGTGCATGTGTTATTGTGTTTGTACAATTGATTTAAGACACCATAAAAACCTTGCTAGTCTCTCATACTAAAACCCCCTTTATTTGTTTGAATAGATTAACATAGGTTTAGGCATAGGTTAACATAGATTAGGACTAACATAGTTTAAGTTAACTTAGTTTAGTTAACCAAAATATTGATATAACTATAGATTAACGCTCTCGCTCTTAGTGATTGACACCCTACTTACCAACGAAGCTACATCTGATCGGGTACAGTGCCCGTTAAAGTATTGTTTTAGTAAGGTCGGACAAAATAAAAATGTCAAACATGATAACAAAAATAATAACCTACATACGACACACATCAAATTTTTTGCACCGTTTCCAGGGAGTGAAGTTGTTTAATCTTTATTTTTATTTAATGTTTTGGTTTTTAATCTTAGATTAACTTAACCCCTAGGATTAGTGTACAATTCTGTATATTTGATTATTATTGTTAGATTGTGTATTTGTTTGTTTTGTTTGTGTGTTTCTTTTATTGTTTTCTATACACTGTTATGGTCGATAACCTGCTTATTGGTAAAGCTGCTTATGAACTAAATGGAAAATTCAGATATCACAAGTATTACGGTTAATGGTAAAGCTGCTTATGAACTAAATGGAAAATTCCTTGATGATTTGCGCGATAATGCCTTTAGTGAACTAATTAAAGACGCAGTCAAACATATCGAATACTTCTTTAAAATTGTTGACCCTATTGACTTGCCCAAATGCAAATTATGATCGACTTAGTGCTTGCTGTTTTCCATCTCCGTTATTTTGGAAACGCAAATAAATGGTTTGATGAATTTAAAGGCTCAATAACTACTTGGGTAGATTTCACTGAGAATTTTTTGGGAAATATTACCCGCCTTCTCGTACTTGTAATGTTATGGGGACTGAACGAAGAAGGATCCAACTAATACTATGTTTGAAAAATGGCTAGCCTCAAAATTTTCTAACCATATGATGATGGATCCATTCACCAAGAAAGTTTTATGAGATTTTTGGAAAAAGTTTGATAATAAAGAAGAGTTACTAATAAGGGATTTTCTGATCTTAAGGAAGCTAATAATAATGACGAACACGAAATCGCTGAAATCTTCAGGATAGAAACCAACTTATTCGACTACGAAACACCGTTGTGCACAGAATTCAAAGAGTTCAATTATCTTCTCAAAAGTTGATATGAATTTTTTCCTCAGCGATATTTGAAAGAACTAAGACTTTTGAAGAAATAAGAGCAATAAAATAATGAAATTGGTGAACCCATGGTCCATAGATGGAGTACCATATGAAATAATGTGATCATATTGCGATCCTTTCCGTTTCAAGACTGGAAAAACTAAATGTCGGCTGCATATTCTAATGAGTATGGATATTTTGTAATAGTTGACTGAGTTACCGGAATGGTTTCGGGTTGGTTACATGACCTACTTCAAGACTATGAATGGTATGATGATTTGATGGATAACCGTTTTAAAGAAGCCCTGAAGCAGAAAGCCATTTATGAAAAGTCATGGGGAGATGCTACTCAAAGTGTGATAAATTTTTGCGCATGGTTAAAAAGATCTTTCGAAAACTTCCACGAACTCGATTATGAATTGTTGGTAAAGCTTCAAGAATGCTGGTGGAAAATTAACGATCATGAATGCTCTCCATTTTCTAATTGGAGACATCACATACACGAACCATACGCAAACATCAATACTACCCATGGATCCTATCTTATGGGAGAAATGTAGAACATGCAACACCAAGTGATAAACAGGAAAAGGAGGACAACACAAATAGGGACGATGTGTTATGCCCGGAACTTAAGAATCGATTCCTTAGCTGTAAAGGTTAAGTTTACTTTGAATAAAATCCAAAACTACTATGGTAGAAACTTTGTAAAACTAAAGAGTATGCGAATCTACTCTTAATACTTTAAAAAATATTAAGAAACAATAAACAGTTGAACAATTGAATCACTGAAAAGCTCTAATATTATTATCAATAATACGAGTACTCTGTGTAGTACTAAGGTTTACAACCTTGAATCTATATATAAAAAATGTATGAATGTGTGTCAATAACCATAACCTAGGATCTCCTTTTATACACCAAGGAGTCCCTTACAAGATAACTACAACTCTTCTATAATTCAAAAGATACTGCAAATCTTCTAACTTAAATAAGATATACATATCATTTACAAAAATATCTCATACTTAACCCGAAAGTAATCATGAAAACAATCTTCACTCTATCCTTTTGACAGTAAAACTCTTCTAGCATGCAGTCTTTTAGCAATTGTAACCAGCAACATTAATTTTATTCCATCAGCACGAACTGTGTACAAGCAGTATAACTACTTAGAACATTTCTTCATTCTTCATCACAAACTAAGTTACACTAGCATTACTAACTTTAGGCTAACATTGTAACATTACTCATGTAGTAATAACATATACTACATACTAAGTTACACAACAGTAGTAACTTTTACACTAGCAGTAATTAACTACTTAGTAGTATTCTCTAATCTTTGGAGCAGATCTTAACTCCATTAGCAGTAGTAATATATACTAGCAGTAGTAACAGACAGTACTAACTACTTAGCATATTCTTCACTAATATCACTAACAACACTAAGTTTTGCTTAGCAGCAGTAACTCTAACCTTATCAGTATTAACTGCAAGATCATCATGAAGTCTTTTGATCCCAACAATCCTCCCCTAAACTTGATGTTTATCTTCTGAATCTTTAAGTTTCTTTATTAAAAGCTTTATCTTCACTAAGAGGATGCATTCAGATCAAACTTCTTCCGATTCTTGCACTATTTGTCATGAGTAAGAGAAGTTGAATAGCACATCTCATTCACATGGTCACTGTTAAAACTTCTTAGTTGAGCATATTCTAGAGATTTGTTTGAAGGAATAAGTAGATACTTTTTCTCTACCAGCATAAAGATATGCAGATTTACTGGTCAACTATCACTTTGTATCCTTGTAGATTTCTTCATACTTCACTTTCTACATCAGGTTCAAACATCACTTTCAGATCACCTCATAACACTCTTTCATATGCCTCCTCTGGCCTTGTATTCCCTGTTTAGCTTTAACCAACTTCCAGAGTGTTTCCAGGTCTTCTTTGTCAATGTTTTGAAGCATCTTAATCATTCATGAGTACCTCCTTGAACTACCATCAGGCTATATATGATTAAAAGATCCTATGTTTCCCCATCCTTTAAAATATTTTCTATTCAATAATGATTGGGCTTAGTGTTAATGGTAATAAAGCACAACATCTATTTCTTCTCATTCAACAACATGCAAACTCCATATCCCCGTTCATCTCAGCTTCTTCTGATCATCATCTATCTTTTGGCTTCTAATTCATTCTGTTCTACTTTGACATATTCTTTGAAACTTGCTTTCTCTTTTTCTCTTGTTACAACTGCCTTTCATATTTCTCTTTTACTTCTTTTACCACTTTAGAATCATAGATACAAATGAACTAATCAACCATGGTCCTTTGGTCAAACCTTCTAAAAGCTACATTAAAGCCTTTTGTCTTCAACTGACTTATGGAGTGAATCCAGCCAATGTTCTCAGAAAGGTACAACACATTTGAATATCTCTTTTGAGCTTGGATGGAGGTTTATTCTCGGCTATTTCTGCTTAGTTCTTGCAAAATGTTTTCTTTCCTTTATCCCATGAGCTCTACAAACAACTTTGAATTTTCTTCCATATCACGTCTTCCTGCTCTTGTGCTTGTAATCTTGCAGCTAGCTCAGTAACTGCATCTATCATAGCTTGAAAATTATCCCATTCAGCAATTTTGCATCTTCTTACTCCTTTGTTTTTGCAAGCATCTCTCTTCTTTCCAATTCAGGATTTAATGAACTTGCGATGTTTTTTGAGCAATTTCTTCATCAATCAAAATTTGATCTTTCTTTTTCAAAGGCTTCTCAGGTTCTATCATCTTTGCATTGCCTTGTCTTAGCCTGATGAAGTTGTGAGTTGTGATTTGTTGTTGTAAATTCACTTTGGCTCATGAACTACAACCCCTCGTAGCCTTGGTCTTGTAACAACAGTTTTTAGTTCTTGTAGCAGCAGTTGTAACAGCCTTGGGTTTAGCTGCTTTGATTTCTATTAAGGTCTGAGCCAGAGTCAACTCATCAACAGTTTGTAGATGTAGCACGGCGTAGTAAAACTCGGCAGTACTAACTACCTTTTCAACCTCAACTTCTTGCTCATCAAAAACCCTGTATCAAACATTAAATTATCATCATTCCTCTCCTGAGCCTCATCAACCAAAGTAACCGTTTGCTCAGCAAAAAGATTATCAATATCCTCCCCATTGATGCATCCTCCTGAGCACACCCAAACCTTCATCCTTTAGATGATGTATTCTTGTTAGTCCTAAACAACCTTTCTTAACCTTTTAAGCCCTAGAGTTCTTGACTTATTTCTCCTTTATAGCTTCTTGACCCTCTCCTTTAATTTAGCAATTGCAGCTTGAGTGGTCTTTGTATTCTCCAAGTCAAGAACTCTTTTTGACAAGTTGGTACAAATTTCCATCAATTCATTAAGTTTAAGTCTATCCTCACCACTGAGTAGTGGATCATTGGAATGTATAGGTACATGCTCCTCATTGGCAGCCTCATCAGTGATAGGCTCTGTAGAACCACTAGGTTTTAGTGTCTTTCCCTGTTTTCCACCTGTTGTGGTCATCTGAGGCTTGTGGATGGCAATGGTTGAAATAATAGTGGATTGTGTTAGATGAGCAGTTGGTATTTCTGAACCCTCACCTAATCTTTAGGAGCTTGAACCATCATAGTTTGAAAATAAGGGTAACTCTCCTAAATAACCTTTTCCTCTCATCTTAATATTAGCAAAGACCTTCTAGTGTGAGAAGGTGTAACATAAATTTCTTTATTTTGGCGACACAATCAGCGGGAAAGCTTTGGTAGAGGGGGAGAACGTGGGTTTAGACTTAACCAAGTCTGACCTTTGCCCTAGCTTCATCGAAGACCACCTCGTGAAGGGTGTGGGTCTTCGCGTGGCGGATTCCCATACTGGTAACCATCACGAAAATAGTTTTATGCCACTAGAAACTATTCCAAGGTTCCTAGGTAAATTTGGGATTAGATCCCTTTTGACCTCGAAAGGGAGGCCTTCGAGCCGGAGGGGAGGTTACGTCATCAATACCCAAGCTGGTAGAGCTCACGCTTCCTTTTTGTAACACCCGGATGAGCACGAGTACCAAAGAAGCATTTAACTGGACGAGCAAGGATGAGGAGGCCATCCAAGAAATAAAACAGAGGTTGGGAAGACTACAAACACTAGCCGTTCTAAAGGTGGGGGAAACCCTAATGATCTGTCTACGTCTAAGATATAATACAATCAGTTATGTGCTATTTGTAGAAAGAAACAGAGTCTAAGCACCAATTTCCTATATAAGTCGACCATTGCAAGGATTGGAAATCTGCTATACCCCTATAGAAAAGGCATTGTTAGCATTGATCCACACAACGAGGTGCCTATGGAAAGTCTTCGGGGCCTACAGGGTCAATGTGGTGACCGATGGACCTATGAAAGGAATACTGAAGGGTCTAGGTCCCTCTGGACGATTGGCCCTATGGGCAGCAGAACTTAAAACGTACCACATCTCATACATCCAAAGGAAGTAAGCAGAAGGCCAAATAGTGAAGAAATTCTTCGAACAAGGAGTGCAGGTGTTGCAGGAACAGGAGAAGAACAATAAAGGGACCTTCACACCAAAAGAGAAGCCCCAAGAGGAGCTAACCCCAATACAAGGTCCTGGAGATTATACATTGGAAGAGAGCCCAACAAAGAGGGCTCCGGGGTAGGAATGGTTCTGGTAGATCCAGAAGGAAAATAGTACTCGCACGCTATCCGCTTGCACTTTTATGCTTTCGATGATGACATGGATTACGAAGCCCTACTAGCCGGAGTAGTTGCCTCCGCCGGAAGAGGTATGAAGGACCTACATGTGTTTGTCACTTAAAGTTTTTAGTCGATCAAGTCAAAGGGAACAGAGTCCCAAGAACGGAAGGATCAAAGAGGTATAGGGAAGAGATCATGGACGCCACAACTCCTTTTCACAGGTTTCGAATTACATACCTTCCTAAGGCTCTAAACCCAAAGGCAGAAGCACTAACTGGGCTGGCATCCACTCGGCTAGGGTTTCTGAACCAAGAAGTATCAGTAGGTGTCAAGACAAGACCCTCAGTGGAAGCTCAAGATAAGCTCCCGAAGAAAGCAAGAAACATACAAAATAAAGAAGCATCAGGAAAGTCGAGCCTCACTTGGGAAGATCGCAGTATGGGAAATTAAGTAAAACTGTACCATTATGAAGCATATTTAAATGTTATGTAACCCATCCGAGGAAGCAATTTTCAAAGTGTTCAGCTTACCTCAGAGGGACAAACAAACTTATGTTAAATGAATGGTTTCTCGATCTGATTACGACTAAAATTAACAATAGTACAAACACGAAACATGGTAAACATCGAATGGCTCACTACCTCCAGGTGTAAAAGAAGCAACAACATGCCCCACAAATGTGAAAAGATATGGTGGGAAGGCAAAGTTAACACTTATACGCTTTGCACAACGCCGGGTGGGAAAGTTCAAACAACTATTCCTCCAGACGTAAGCCTCCGATGAACAGCTGCATCGTAGAGGAATAGGCACCAACGATTAAAACTTGTGCCAAACATAACAAGGACAAGGAAAAATGGGAACCTGTAATGTGTATGAAAATAGCTTATACATAATAAGGAAATGTTAAACTTAATACTAAAAAGCTAGTAACCAGGAAAGTTCCAGAGCCAGAGCATGACAACATAAATTCTGCTAAGAAGCAATGAAAGGCCCGATAAACCTACGAAGGCTTGACTAACTATACTATGGTCCCAGGGGGAAGCCATTCGGCTTACGACGGGTGACATGACTCAGGGTCCGCTGGATGGACAACCACACATCTACAGTCGATGTACCCCCAAGCTCAGAGCAACAAGTAATGTTCTCCGGCATGCCACGCGCCCCTCCCCTATAATGGATGAAACTTACAAAAAAAGAAGGAAAAAACTACACCATCCAATTAAACCCCGGAAGGGGCAACATCATCTCTAGCATCAGCCGGAGCAGTAACAAGAACATCTGAGGAATGAGGGAACCACGTTCTTTCTCTCTAACAAAAAGAGCAATCACAACATCAGCAGAACCAGAGGAAGCAAACCCTGATTCTTGAATCGAGGATGACTCAATCCGGTTCACATCCTTACAAACTGAATGAGCAACACCTTGCACAAAAACCTCCATCGGTTTCTCAAAAGTAGCATCAACCATCTCTTCATCCGTTTTATCAACTATAGCACTTAGTTACTCCTCATTTTGCTCTGAAGCAGCAGTAGATTAAGGAGGGGTATCCTTTGAAAACAACTCCACTAAGGAAGGAGCAGGTGTAATAGTCAACTCCTTTGGAAGAGGAGGAGAAACACCAACAACCCTAGGAGTAGGGATAACAGTCAGACACGCTAACCTATCAGGCTCAAGCTCTACAATGGCAGACAGGGGGTGGGCAGAATGATCAGCAACCTTGTTCAAAAAAGGGTAGTCATTAGTAGCAACAAGAGGAGTAGCTTTAACCAGCCTACCCTAGGCCCCAGGCATAAAATGTGAAATCTTCTTCAAAGCCGTAGCCAACTGCTCTTGAGTTTGATACATATTCAATCTACGCTCAAAACCAACACTAGCAACAAGAGAAAGAATCTCGCCTTGAACCCTGCTAAACTCATCACTAGCAAGGAATTTCTTAACCAAGCTCTAAAAACCAACTCTGAAGAAAGAAGCAAACTCAGGGGGAGAAGCCTTCAACCGGAGAATCTTAGTATCCTTCTCAGCCAAGGAATGCTTATAACCTCCTATCAAAGCATAAATATCATCGAGGTAAGTTTTGGCTGCAGCAATATGATCTCCCTTTTGAGCATCAAACCTCTAGGCCTGATTCAAGTCAAAAGCAAGACGAGCAGCTTCAGCGGTAAATTAATCCAGGGTCTTAGAAATAGATTTTATCTTTTTCTTCTGTTCCTTCCCCTTGGCCTTAGCTTTGATAAAAACGGCATCAGAAGCAGTAGCCTTATCATTAAGATCAGTCACTTGCTTTTTCAAACCAGAAACTTGAGACTCTAAGCCTTGAAAGTAAGTAAGCCTCTGTTGAAGACCCTTCAACCTCGAATCAGTAGACTAAACATACTCATGATGAGATTTAAGCAGACCTCTGTACCGAGCTAGCATTCCTCCCCCCTCCCCATAGGAAATCAGTAAACAATGAAGGATACTTATTTTCCCTGCCAAACGATCATCGGTCAAAGCTTCAATCCGGACCATCTCCCCAGGTGTTGGGAATTGGTCAATCACGGTTATATAAACGTTGGGATCCTTGGTATGTGCTTAAATACACATACCTTTATCTTAATAAAACGACCTTAAAAGACAAAAAACAGAAATTAAATGCCAAAAATATGCTTGTTTTGTGTTATTTACTGTGCAAGTATCAGATATCAACAAAAGGACAAAAACAAAGCCAAAAACGAAAAAACCAAGCACGGGAATAGAAAGAGCGCAAAAGCTCAAAGTCAAAGTCAACAAAAGTCAAAGTCAAAGTTAATAAAAGTCAAAGTCAAAGACAAAGCCGGAACCGAAGAAATACTTAATGGGTCAAACCGTACCCATCTAATGGGCTGGGTCAGCCCATAAAAGCTTTATTTATAAGCCTTATGTTTTAAAAAGCCTATAGTTCAAAATCCATTTAAAAAAAAAATCAAACCTGGTCCAAACTAGCCCACACCACCAGCCCATTACTACTTAACCATACTTCCCTAAAAACATTGCATCGTTAGTCCTTAGGGACTAACACTGCTAATCCCTAACACTTACAACATTAGTTCCTATAACCCTATTACCCTAACACCGTTAGTCCTTTTTCCCTTAAAAATTAAACAACCATCTCCCCAAACCTTTACTGCCAATCAATCCCACCATTATTCATCCATCACTTTCACTTCCCCTGCACCACGACAAACAACAATCACACCCCATCAAAACCTCACCCCCAGATAAAGACAATTACACGTTGGCAATCCCATGGTATCTTATTGGTCAAAATCAAACCAATGGCTGTGATGATGCTTAAAGAAACACAACAAAAGATCAAAGGCTGTGATTAAAGAACTTGGGGAACAAGATTTTTCAATGGCTAAGATGATACTTTGAAGACACTCACACAACAAGCACAAGTAGCACACCCATGTGCATAAGCTTCTTATATAAATAGATAGAGTTTTCCTTTGTAAAAAAAGGGGTAGCTAGTGTAAAGTAATTTTAGGAGTAGTGTAATTTACCCTTTCAAATGTTAATTTAATATTCTGTAATTTCCTTTTCTCGTATTGTAATCTCAAGTTTTATTAATGCAAAGTCCATTTTTTTAAATCCTATTTTTTTTACTTGCTGCCTTGGTTTTATGTGTTTGGATTTCATTCAAGCAAAGTTCATAAGCTCTCATTCCTGTTTTAAACTTAATCATTCAAGCTTTTCTATAGTTTAAGTGATTAAGTGAAATTTCATTTTCAAATTCACTCAAATCTCAAAGATAGCATTGAAGAATGGTTAATACTGGATGTCCATGGTATTAGTGCTTCATGGGAAGCTATAGGATGGTTTAAAAGTTATTTGGGGTGTTAAGCTCTTGACAAAAGCTAAGGATCCTTGTAAGTTTTTCATTTTCCATTTTAAGCTCATTTTATGCATTTACTGTTCCATAGCTTATTCCTGCTTATTCTAGTGTTTAAATCTGCTTTTATTTGCTTATTGTAACTTATTTTTATGCTTAGATAATATGTTTTTGCTTGTTTTAGTTTAAATCTTAAGTTTTAATGTTTGTGCTAAAAATTGTCAAAAATCCCTAAAAAGTTGCATAATCTGTTTTCTTGTTGTTCTAGCCCATTTAGTGGTTTAGATTTGCTAATTAGGTTGATATTAGGTTGTTTAAGATCTGGTATGCATAGTTCATGTTTTGAATTAATGATTTGTAGGCTAAATTTGGGTTTTAGAGTGTTTAAAGGGGTGTTTGGGTTAAGGTTCTAAATTGGGTCAAAGTAGTGTCAAATCTGTTTTTGTCTCCTAAATTAGTTTTAATAAGCTCTCATTAAGTCTAGGTATTAGTTTTCAAAAGCCCTTAAGTAGTTTTGTCAAGTTTTTAGGTTGTCTTATTTGAATTCCAAGTCTGCAAGTCTATTAGCTCTTCAAACAGTTTATTTGATTAATTCCTTAAAAGGGTTTTTGAAGTATAGTTATTTGAGTCCAAATGAGATCCTATTGCATCTTGATGCATCTGTTTTGAGTTACTTTTATTCAAAAAAGCCTTTTGAGTTTTTAGATTAAAAAGAGTTAAGTTAAGCTAGTAAGTTTGGCCACTTTTTGCAGATTAAATTGTGGCTAAATTCTAGCTAAACTTTGATATATCCTTATTGTTATAAGCTCATCAAAGTAGGTTATTAGCTTGTTTACAAATTAATAATATGTCAAATGTGGTTTTTGAGTCTCAAAATCTCAGGCTGCATTGTCAAAAAGTCCAGCTTATTTGTGTTATTTGAGAGTCAATTTTAATCTGTTTTTATCTTTCAGCTTTTATCATGTGCTTATTTATTTTAAATTCTAGCTTAAAAGTAGTAGTTTAGCCTGTTTGTCTTTTAAAGTGCCCATTGTCTTATTTGCTTTTTAAGTGCTTATCAGCTTGTCTTGTTTGCTTATTTTCATTCATAGGTGTTTATTAGGTCTAGGTGTAAGCCTACCTTTGGCTTATTTGCTTTGCATTTTAAGCCCTAAAAAGCCTAAACAGTTAAGTGCAAATGCACTTAGGCTTAAATAAGCATTCTGTCACTTTTTTAGCTGATTATCAGCTTATTTTTAAGATTTGAAATAAAAGTTTCTTTTGTAAAGTTTGTTGTTTTAGCTTATTTTATAAGTATTTAAAAAGAAAAAGAAAAAAAATGTTTTATAAAAAAGAGAGGTCGCAGGGGTCGAACCTGTGACCTCCCCTTTACATACCAAGCATATTTAACACACACCTCAACACCAACTCGCCCTTGGGTCTTTTCTGTCATAGTTTCTTTCTTTTATTGTTTTATCCTTTAATTTCAGTTTTGCTTTCCAGCTTATTAAAGCTTATTTAGCAGCTTATCCTTTTAGCTTATTTCCAGATTATATTTTTCTTAAGTTCTAAACTGTTCAAAGGACTTTTCATAAATTTTTCAGAATTTTCACATTTAGTTTAGTATTTTTAATTAATTTTTTAGATTAAATCAGTTTTTAATTCATAATAAAAAATATAAAAGTCAAAAAAATATAATTCTTTTTTTTTAATTTTCTTTTATCATTTAGGACTTGTAAAAATTAAATTTGCATGTGTAGGGTTAAAATTTCATGTTTTAAGTACGTTTCGTTAACGTTTTTTATTTCGTTTTTGCTTTCGTTTTAGGTTTAAGTTGCCCTTTACTTGTTTTTCTCCATATAATTAGAAATCCCAATCAAAATTTGTGATATTCAAGCATTATTCCACAAACCGATCCTTGATTCTCAATTCACGCCTCGTCGGGATACGACCCGGGAAGGTTTTAGGGAATTTACTTTGGTCAAAAGTAATTTCCTTTTAAAAAGACTTACGGAATTCTTATTATTGATATTTTGAGACTACTTATTATATATTTATATTATATATAGGAAGAAATCTTGTAATCAATTTTTGGCGCCGTTTTGTCCTTTAATAAAATATGTTGTTTAAAAAACTCGAAAAACCAAAAATAATCTCCTTTAACCTCTTTGCCATTTAATTCTTCTTCTTATCCCTTTATATTGTTTAATTCTTATGGCGTCACTCAATTATCGTTTGAATCCTATTTACACGATTAAAGAATGTTCGTCTTGTGGAGCTTTGTACACTAAATCATGTGGTTGTTCTAAAGGGGGTTTCATAGACAAGTTTGTCCGTGATCCTAATAAAATACCCGACTCGTCTCAACGACCTTCTCCTAATTGTCCTAACTGTGGAGACCCGGTTGATGGTCTATATTGTCGACGATGTGCTCTATTACGAAAGAAATTGGAAGAAGTTTGGTCTACAATTTGTGATGAAAATGAAATTTTCCAAGACTTTCTAAACACTTCTAAGTCATCCAATGACAATACTAACGTTGTTAATGCACCTCAAGAGCCATTCGTCTTCAATCAAGACCCCGGTAAAAATTCTTCACAAAGTCCTCCACATATTGACCACCATTGTTGTTACGGGTGTGGTGATTCGTCAAACGGTATCTTTTGTCAATGATGTACTTATGAGTCTTGTGGGAATGGTGCTCATTATGGCTATAATTGTCCACCGAAAGTTTCTATTATCTCTAATCCGGAACCATGTTATAATCAAAACGTTGATGAGTTCCCACAAACTTTGCCAAGTTTCATCCGACATGCTATTCTGGAGATGAAAATTCATTCACTTATGATTCCAATCTTAATTTTGTAGATGATTCTCTGTTAGGATCTCAGATTTGATGATTACAAAATTATATATGCATAAATGAAGACGAATGAAACAACAAGGGATTAATATGACACTTTGGTATTCTACATATGGAAGAATTAAAAAGCTGGAAGATTTCCATGAAGATAGCATTGAAAATTCAAATAATATCAAAGATACAAGGAATGTTTAAATAGTTTTTATATTAGCTTCATAATATAATTTAATTAGCTTCCTTTGTAACCTTAATATCCCTCTATGATAAAGGGTATTAGGTGTAATATTTCATTTATCCATCATAGTATAGAGCTCTCCAATGAGAGTCCTAATAGTTACCTTAATAGTTTGTGTAATAGTTAGTTACTAGATAGACATAGTCGACTGATTAAAGTCGAATATTTTAATAGTTTATTAGTATGAATAAAGAAAACCTTGTTCATAACATTGATTGTGTTATTTATTATTCCGCTGTGCATTATCAATCATTGTTATTATTATCCTAGATGGGCTAAATGATTCTCAACATTCTCGTAACCCACCTCCACAACCCCCGACGTATTCTTATGAGTTTTGTGGGAACGATGCTCATTATGGTCATGATTGTCCATCTCAAGTTCCGTTTATCTATAATCCAGAACCGTGTTACAATCAAGACTTTAATTTCCCACAAAATTTTCAAAGTTTTCAATAATAATATATTTATTGTACCCGCTGTAGGGGCCCGCATGAGACTTTTCAGTGTCAACAAGTGATCTTCTATGAACCTTGTTGTGAAAATTGCGGGGGTCCTCATGAGACATACCAATGTCAACCAATGAATGAAAATTATTATGAGCCAAATTTTTGCTATAATTCTAATTCTTTTGGTTTTGACCATTTTCAACCCCCGCAACATCCCGTCATTCATCAAACTCCTCTTGAAGAAAGTATGGAAAAATTAAGAATTGCTTTTCAAGCTTGGAGTGATAATATTCGGCAAAAGAAAGAGCAAGAAGAGAAGCGGATTGCGGAAGAGCAAGTGGCTAAGGCTCGATATTGGAAGATTCCCATTTGCAATGATGATGATGAGGACGATACTATTGCAATCACACCCGTCTTACCGACTGTGGAACCCGATAACTCTCTTAGTATGGGGGACGAGCATCTTAGCACTATTCCTGAAAAGGAAGAGTCTAGTGTTGAGGACCTTGTCCCGATCCTAAGTGAGTCCGAGGGTATTTCTGACAACATGTGTGATGTGACTTTTTGTGACAATTCCACCCCTCTTGAAGCTTCAAAAGATCATTCTGATATTCTCCTCGATTCCAACAATGAATATTCTTTGAGTGATGACAATTCTCTTTACAGTGAGGACATCGATTACGTTGAGGCATCACCTCCCGATTATGAGCTCGTCAGCTTAGAGGAGGTGAAGGATTTTGATCCAGAAAATGGAGAGATTGATACTAATATTCTTCTAACAATCAAGGACGATATTCTTTGTGAGAAATTGTTGAATATCAATCTTCTTATTGCTAAGATCGAAGCATTAAAAGACAATCCCACTCCATTTTCTGATGATGTGACCAAGTCTCCCTCCACATCTCCTAACTTTTTCCTAGAGGAGACTAACATTTCTTATAATTCTTTACTAGTATTATACCCGAGTCCAAGACTTTCTGCTTTAAATTTTAAGAGAAAAGTAGTGCAATCCCCCATCACAAATCTGATTTATCACTCCCAGATTATGAAGCCTTCTTTTGGTGATAGTAACCCGATTCGGGGGATTTTACTATAGATGTGGTGGATGATATTTTTGATAATCCAATAAGAGAACCAAGAGTTCATGTGCCTAATGTTTTAACCACCCATCCCACCCTTCATCTGAATTCGAATTTAAATCTTTCTAGTGATTCCCTCGGATCTGACCTTGTAGTTTCTTTTCCTTCCAGAACTAGAAAAAAGATTTTCGATTCAGGGATATTTATTGAAGTCCAATCCAAGAGATTTCTATCACCGAATAAATTTTCTATCTCATTCATCCGTGATCCTCTTTCTCCAGTGTTTGACATTTTGCTCCCATTTTCATTCGAAAATGAGGACAACGTTTTCAATCCTGGTATTCTTGCTTCTAATGAGGAGAAATCTCCTCATCTCTTATCTCATCGGGGCTTTAAAGCTTTCCAGCTCATTTCTGATTTTTCTGAAAGCCCGATGATGATCTATGGAGAGGACATTCCTATCTTGGATGTTCCGTTTCTCTATTTCTATCCTCCTTGACAAGCTCAAGTATGGGGGATCGAGTCAAGCTTAGTGACTCTTGAATAAACAAGCGCTTCGTGGGTGGCAACCCATGTTATCCTAATATAAATGTTGTAGCAGTATGGTAGTTTAGTAGTAATGAATAAGTGTGTTGTGATGAGGCTCGCCTCTTCCTTTCTCGTGCTTTGTGTTTTGTGTTGTATGTCCAGGATTGCCCCGGATTATGAAGCCTCTCGTGCTCGTGGTTTTGTCCTTCGTTCACTTGAGCTTTACATCCTCAGCTTCATTTTGGGAATCCAATATCCTAAATCTTATTGACTAACGTTTATCTTTATGCATACTTAATAAACGGCTTTAGATTTACGTAGAGACCCTTCTTAAAACATTGAGGATAATGTTCAATTCTAGTATGGGGGGATCTATCGATTTGATTGTGCCTGCAGTCGTTGTTTTTACGTAATCCCGTTTTTACCACCAAAATACTAAAAAAATGAAAAAAATTAAAAATTTTCAAAAACAAAATAAGTGTTTTGTCACAATGTTGACTTTCCTGCTTGGTAGAATAAGAATAAATTTTAACTTGATCGAGCGTATTGAGCTCTAGCTTGTCCCTTAACATTTAAACTAAGCATTCGCGGATCTTTTTATTAAAGATTTTAAATTTGCGAAGAACGAGAAATGATAGAGCTAATTATGAGTTAGATGCTAAACAAGGATTAGTTGGAAATCTTAAGAGCTCATAAGTGTAGTTTGCGGCTTTTCTCTCCCATAAGCTTCTAACCGGACTAATAATACGTGCTCTCTTCAAAAATTAAACTTAAATCAATAATTTTTGATATTGAAGCTTTATTAATGTAGTCGACAACATTAATTTATTTAGTCTTAGTTCAAATTTATACTTAAATTTTCTAAAAAGAAGTTTTCTCTATATATCGTGGTAATATAAAATTAAAAAAAAAGATGAAAAATGAGTAATAATTATAATTTGTGGGCTGATAAAAGTTTGCTGCATCTTGCCGGCTCACAACCGATGTTGCAGCCTTCTAAAGAAGGCCCATAGTGAAAATAATAATCCGAGACTGATAAAAGTTTGCTGCATCTTGTGGCTCACAACCGATGTTGCAGCCTTCTAAAAGGTCGAGGATTTCCCTTGTTAAAAATATAATTATGATAAGTGTGATATATGTGATTTAATAAATATAAGGAAAATCTCTTTTTCTTAAATTCAAATATGCTTTTTGGACTAAGACTAATTCATTTTAAGATTGTGGTTTTTCTAAAATGAATTGTTTTATTAACGGGAAGCCTAAGAATTTTTTAAACTGAAGGTCCGTGAGTTCCGATACTATTCTCTGTGGGGTGTCAAAAGCCTGGTCACCTAAGCCGGTTCCTCTTCGGTTGTGGATGTGCCCGGAGAAGAAAGAAAGTCGCTACATGGAATGATCTGCCTTCATAAATCTTAATTCCTGTGGGGTGGAAGTAAAAAGCAATAGAAATATTGCAATTTTCTTAAAAAGGTTGATCCATGGTTGAAATTCAAAATAAACACATTCACCTAAGATATAATAACTGTCGGGAGCGAAAATTTTCACAAGGTACAAGTATGAGTAGTGTTAGCATCTTAACTTATATTTAACGGTGATTTCGTTTTTAAGCTTGGTTTGGAATAATTGAAAAATCGAAGACGATGAATTTATCTTTTTGAGCATTTTAGGATTGAAGTTGCTTCTATTTTCGTGACCCAAAAGTTTATGAAAATAATGAAAGTCCAACATTCTAGTTAGTTGCTTAAAAAGAAAAGTATAAAAAAATGAGAAAAAGGAAAAATACAAAAATATGTGTGGGAATAAGTGTAAATATTTAAAAAATGGTCAAAACGGGGCTTTTCAAAAAGTATTGATTCTTTAAACTCCCTCGATGAACACTTAGTTACTTTTTGAGGTAATTAGTCGAGGGAGATTGAGATTCTTGGTTTTCTTAAGTGTTTACTTATGGCATTGCGTGAGGTCACGTCAATAGTTTGTATGGGGGGGATTTGGTATGTGCTTTATTTACACGTTCATTATCTTAATAATACGACCCTAAAAGACCAAAAATACGGACATTAAATGCCAAAAATATGCTTGTTTTGTGTTATTTACTGTGCAGGTATCGGATATCAACAAAAGGACAAAAACAAAGCCAAAACCAAGCACCAGAATGGAAAGAGCGTAAAAAGTCAAAGTCAAAGTCAACAAGTCAATGACGAAGCCGAAACCGAAGAAATCTTATTGGACCAACCCGTACCCCACTTAATGGGCCAGATCAGCCCAATAGTACTTATTTATTAATCAAAAAGCCCAAATCATATTAAAATTAAATCTGGCCCGAAGTTAAATAAATAAGCCCAAATATAATCCCAATCCCACTTAACAATGTTTAGCCCAACACCCTATAACCCATTTCACAGTTAGTCCTTAGGACTAACACCACTAGCCCCTACACCTTAACACCCTTTACACTTCACATCCTTTTTTCCCTAACCCCGTCACAAAATTGAACCGCACAGTAACCAAACCCACTTTCCCGCCAAGATAAACATCACTATTCACCCATCTTTTTCCCTCTTTTTCTCTGCAACCAGACGACAAAACCCACCTTAACTTCTTCCTCACATCATGACAACACCTAAATTAACCTATTATCCCATGAAGAAGACAAACCATGTTGGCAATCCCTTGCCATTTGATTGGTGGATGGCAATCAAGGGCTGTGATGATAGGATGAAGAATCATAATCAATTCAAGGGCTCAGATTTAAGATTGAAGGCAACTCTCAAGCCTCTCATACAAAAAGCACAAGTAGCACACCCCTGTGCATAAGCTTCTTATATAAATAGATAGAGTTTTCCTTTGTAAAAAGTAGTAGCCAGTGTAAAAGTAATTTTAAGAGTAGTGTAATTTACCCTTTTAAATGTCAATTTAATTTCCTGTAATTTCCTTTTCTCGTATTGTAATCTCAAGTTTTATTAATGCAAAGTCCATTTTTCTTAAATCCTATTTTTTTACTTACTGCCTTGTTTTTATGTGTTTGGATTTCATTCAATCAAAGTTCATAAGCTCTCGATCCTGTTTTAAATTAATCATTCAAGCTTTTCTATAGTTTAAATGATTAAGTGAAATTTCATTTTCAAATTCACTTAAATCTCAAAGATAGCATTGAAGCATGGTTAATATTGGATGGCCAAGGTATTAGTGCTTCATGGGAAGCTATAGGATGGTTTAAAAGTTATTTGGGGTGTTAAGCTCTTGACAAAAGCTAAGGACCCTTGTAAGTTCTTCATTTTTCATTTTAAGCTCATTTTATGCATTTACTGTTCCATAGCTTATTCCTGCTTATTCTAGTGTTTAAATCTGCTTTTATTTGCTTATTGTAACTTGTTTTTGTGCTTAGATAATCTGTTTTTGCTTGTTTTAGTTTAAATCTTAAGTTTTCATGTTTGTGCTAAAAATTGTCAAAAATCCATAAAAAGTTGCATAATCTGTTTTCTTGTTGTTCTGGCCCATTTAGTGGTTTAGATTTGCTAATTAGGTTGATATTAGGTTGTTTAAGATCTGGTATGCATAGTTCATGTTTTGAATTAGTGATTTGTAGGCTAAATTTGGGTTTTAGAGTGTTTAAAGGGGTGTTTGGGTTAAGGTTCTAAATTGGGTCAAAATAGTGTCAAATCTGTTTTTGTCTCCTAAATTGGTTTTAATAAGCTCTCATTAAGTCTAGGTATTAGTTTTCATAAGCCCTTAAGTAGTTTTGTCAAGTTTTTAGGTTGTCTTATTTGAATTCCAAGTCTGCAAGTCTATTAGCTCTTCAAACAGTTTATTTGATTAATTCCTTAAAAGGGTTTTTGAAGTATAGTTATTTGAGTCCAAATGAGATCCTATTGCATCTTGATGCATCTGTTTTGAGTTACTTTTATTCAGAAAATCCTTTTGAGTTTTTAGATTAAAAAGAGTTAAGTTAAGCTATTTATCTTTCAACTTTTATCATGTGCTTATTTGTTTTAAATTCTAGCTTAAAAGTAGTAGTTTAGCCTGTTTGTCTTTTAAAGTGCCCATTGTCTTATTTGCTTTTTAAGTGCTTATCAGCTTGTCTTGTTTGCTTATTTTCATTCATAGGTGTTTATTAGGTCTAGGTGTAAGCCTACCTTTGGCTTATTTGCTTTGCATTAGCTTATTAAGCCCTAAAAAGCCTAAACAGTTAAGTGCAAATGCACTTAGGCTTAAATAAGCATTCTGTCACTTTTCTTTTAGCTGATTATCGGCTTATTTTTAAGATTTGAAAAAAAAGTTTCTTTTGTAAAGTTTGTTGTTTTAGCTTATTTTATAAGTTTTTAAAAAGAAAAATAAAAAAATGTTTTATAAAAAAGAGAGGTCACAGGGGTCGAACCTGTGACCTCCCCTTTGCATACCAAGCATATTTAACATACACCTCAACATCAACTCGCCCTTGGGTCTTTTCTGTCATAGTTTCTTTCTTTTATTGTTTTATCTATTAATTTTAGTTTTGCTTTCCAGCTTATTAAAGCTTATTTAGCAGCTTATCCCTTTGGCTTATTTCCAGTTTATATTTTTCTTAAGTTCTAAACTGTTCAAAGGACTTTTCATAAATTTTTCAGAATTTTCCCATTTAGTTTAGTATTTTTAATTAATTTTTTAGATTAAATCAGTTTTTAATTCATAATAAAAAATATAAAAGTCAAAAAAATATAATTCTTTTTTTAAAATTTTCTTTTATCATTTAGGACTTGTAAAAATTAAATTTGCATGTGTAGGGTTAAAATTTCATGTTTTAAGTTTTAGAGTCGCGTTTTTACGTTCCGTTAATGTTTTTAATTTCGTTTTAGGTTTAAGTTGCCCTTTACTTGTTTTTCTTCGTAGAATTAGAAAACCCAATCAAAATTTGTGATATTCAAGCATTATTCTACAAACCGATCCTCGATTCTTAATTCACGCCTCGTCGGAATACGACCCGGGAAGGTTTTAGGGAATTTACTTTGGTCAAAAGTAATTTCCTTTTAAAAAGCCTTACAGAATTCTTATTATTGATATTTTAGGACTACTTATTATATATTTATATTATATATAGTAAGAAATCTTGTAATCAGATCATAACTCACACTTGTGTAGATGATGTCATATTGAGTCTACTGTCTAATAGTTGTGTTCCAAATATTTGACAAAAATATGCATAAAATACACAATAAAGTAGGATTGATGACTTGAATGTTTCATCCGAAATACTCAAGTAATTTACCTTGCAATGCAATTGGTAAATTCGTTGTTTCCGAAAAGCCAAACATGAGCAAATGCAAAACATTTGTAACTTTGCTCAAACAATTCAAAATCACAACTCAATGCTTAAATTCTCTTCTCATCAAAACTTTCTCTTACTTTACCAAATAAGCATACTATTTCTTATTCATCATATAAGAACCCTTTAGCCATCTAAGGTTAGGACTAGGAATAATTGAACATATTCCACAAACCATTTTTGTGCCTTCTTTTAATAAGTAATCGTAAGAGGATTTTGAATATGAAGATGATTATTATTCAAACGATAATCAATCTCATCATTCAATCTAATTACAAAATTAGAATACGAACATGAAATCGAGACTAGGATTTATCTAGATCAAGGAAATATCAATCAAATAACCATAGATATTATTTCGTGTCTACATGTTAACCATCCTCGGTTATTACATGAAATCACGAAGTCGATTGCAAGACAACAAGATTAGACATCGATTTGCAATTCACACTTGCAATAAAGATGTTTCATTGAGTCTAAAGTGTTTAAATGTTGTGTTATTAGCTATGGTCAAATTATACATGCTAAACTTAACACACTCTAAGTAGGATTGACGACTTATGAATTTCCATCGGGAAACTCATAAGTACTCCAACTTGATAAGCAAGACTTGGATGTCATTTCCGAAAACTCAAACCGAGAACCCTTATAACTTATATAAGTTTCTCTTAATAACCTAATATCAACACCATCTCCCAAATAATGGAAAAATGATTCTTGCCCAAATTTGGCACCTCCACGGATCGATGGATCCTTCGTCCTAAATTCATCTTCGGTTTAGGTAGATCCGCCCTATGGCATTAGATTTAAACATCTTCCTCTTGTCAATCTCTTGCTTAAAAGTCTAACATAGATGTAACTAAACTTTAGTTAATCATCATTATTTCTACAAAGAAACAAACACAAGATCTATTGAGGTAAATAACCTTAATTGGATTTCTTTCATAAAAGAAATGCAAAGGTGCATTCTTTGAACACTCTAATTATAGAGCATTACACATTGTCACTCTTAAGCATACTCCTAGGTTCTAGATGACTCATTCTCTCTTAACCTACAACAACTTGCTTGCTCTCTCATTTAACCTTAGAATTCTACACATCTTGATTAGGATTATGCGAACCGGAATTAAAGCATGTTAGTTGAGTCATGTTAGGCCCTCTATGAAAAGATAATACAAATTTTATCTTTGCTACACTTCATTAGGCAAATATAGGAATTCTATTTTGTCTAACATGAGAATGACTACTGGAGAATCTATTGCACTAGAAATTCAATTTGACCTAACGGTTGAATTGCTTCCAAGAGTGAAGTTGGGTTCGTGGTATAACCCGTAAAAATGGTCGTGTTCAGCCTAAATTGAGCACCACTAGTGATAGTCTCATATTCATTCTCTAATTTGATTAAATGGCTCTTCCTAAATATGCCTAATGATAGTCTACATCGATAGACTTTGTATTTCATTAGGAGTGCACTCTAAGCAAGTAGAAATTAGGTTTCTCCTTAGTCAATCTAGACTATATGCATTTCGCATATGTGCTTTGAAGTTTCAAGATGATAACGTGCTCCCACGTAATGCAATTATATGCTTTCATGTTTATCTTAATGCTTGATGTTTATTTGCTTAGCTATTGAATGCATGTTTATTGTAAAAGCGTTTGCCTTTTTCTAGCAATTTAGATAAAATATATCTTAGTTTATCTAAAAAACACATGCTCCTAAGTGCTAAATACTAACATGTTTTACATGATGATTGCATTTAAAAATTATCAAATTTTGTATGCATCATTTTACATGACTTACGTTTTAATTGTGCACCTACACTATGTTAGTTTAATGTATGACAATAAATATTTAAATGTCATATAGTCTTACATATTAATCTTGTTGATTATTGTGTTAATGCATGCTTAGATAAACTTGCATGCTTATATCTATATATTTTATGCATCTAGGTATATATTTTCTCATACTAGAATATTTTTCTTTGCGTCCGTGTCACAAATGTAAAAAGTCAAAAGAGTCATAAAATGGTTTTATATCTCCTAGAGTCTTTACTCACACATTCCCTTATTCACCATCTTGCTTTCTTCCGAATAATCCACTCTTTTGTCAAGAAAAAGTTAAATATAAATCTAACACTCCTCTTAGTAGGTTTGACAACTTAAATATTTCATCCAAAATTTTAAGTATCTTTAACTTGCGATCGCAAACGTTAAAGGTCATATATGAAAATCCCTATTCAAGCCTTTTAACAACATAAGTTAAAACGCTATCCTTTTCTCTTCGACAAAAAACATTCTTTCTCTTCGACTATACATTCTTTCTTTTCAACGAAAACATTCTTTTCTCTTCGACGAAACATTCTTTCTCTTCAATGAAAACATCCTTTCTCTCTGATGAAAACCTTTTTTTTTCGACGAAAAGATTATCTCTCTTCGACGAAACCACTCTTTGTCTTTCGATCACACCTCTTTCTTCTCACTCAACCACGCCTCTTCAACTGTATAGATGGCTAATCTCTTTCCTCCACTATTTCCGCTACCACCTTTAAGACAACCGTATACCTCGTCGTGTGATTGTTCTATGAACATTCGCAATGCTCAGGAAGAGCTACATAAATTTTTGAGTATAGTTTATCGTACGCTAACCACCATCCGTCTTGACATTATCAAGCTCGTCGTCTCTATCTTCGTTTGTTTTCTTCTTTTTGATTATTATTATTATTATTATTATTATTATTATTATTATTATTATTATTTTTGCGTACGAAACACGTCGAAGATAGGTCACCATTTCCTTTGGGACAATGTCCAAAAGGAAACATCTCCATCGAAAAGGGTGTGTCTGAAGATAACATCGACGGCATTCTTTCTTTACCCCTCAAGTGTGAATCGTTAAATTATCTTCGTCAAGGTTTAGGAATGATGAAACACATTTCATAAATCGTTCTCTTCTTTTCTTTTAGTTTCGATTCTAGTTCGTGTTCCATTCCGTATCGTGACAACATAATTACTTCATCCGAAGTATTTAAGCACTTTAACTTGCGAAATGCAAATTATAATGTCACTTCTTTTGAAAAATTCATCAATTTCCCAAACATCGCCCCTGTTGGCGGTCCGACAGCCCCCAGACCTATTCTGGCGGCCCCCAGATATGTTTGGGACCGCCTGCAGCAGGCATGTGACATGTGTCATCTTTTTTTTCAAATCATAAAATGAACACCCTTGCTCTCTTTCTCTTCTGCTACGAGCTAACGTCTACTCTACACCCAAACCTATGCCCAATATCTTTCTAAAGATCAATGGGTCATCATCATATCCCAACACTCATAAGCGTCATTGCTTATGTTGTCAAAAGTCAAGTGAATTTCATAATGAAATACGTCTCATTCTCAAACTCAATCCTTACAATCGTCATACTCACAAATCCCCTCACATCTTGGTCCTTACTTCTTGTAAACGTCTTTTTTCACCTCAAATGGCCTTTTTCACTTCTGAATGGTTCTTCTCACTTTAAAGAGTCCTCTCACATCTAACGTTTCTTTTCACTTCTAAACATTACTTCTCGCCTCTAATAGTCTTGTTACTATTAAAATTCCTCTTATATCTCTTGACAACTTAATTATTTCATCGGAAATATTTAAGTAATTTGCGAAATGCAAATGTTACTCCTTCGCAAAACCTTCCACTTTTTAGAAAGTGACAAACATAAAGAAGACATTCAATCTTCAAGTGTTATTGAGTCACCACATTATTGATTCTCTCATTATTCTTCCACCATAAAAAAAACTACCACCTCGTTTCACATCCCACTTTATTCCTCAACATTGTCAACCAACAAAACACCAAACAAACCTTTGAATTCCTAATCATCCACCTTCGTCTCGATAGGATCACTTGCACACCAATTGTTAATGCAAATGATATATCAATCATTTCTGACAACCTCTTGTCAAAACCTTCATTCTTTTGACTCGCTAATCCTTCCACACTTGTTAACTCTATTAAATCTTTTTCATTATCATCCAAGAGCATATCGTCTCCATTCTCGTCTTATCTTTTTCTTTATCCTTCTAAAGTATATATTTTGGCATATCTCTCTAAGATATTAAGTGTCATTCGTCTCCCTTTAAAAGGTGATCCTCATAACATTTGTGTCAACCAATAAACGAATCCCACTCTCGTTTATTAAAAGTCGGTCGAGTCATAGTCCTTAAACATACGTCTCGATTCTTTTTATTTCATTATTTAGATTATTGACTACATAGATCTAGTTTCTAAATGCCTTTTAAAGTGTCATACTTTAGAATCATAACACCTAAAAGTGCATTTATGTACTGCAAGTAAACATTACTACTGCTAGCATTATCGTTAACAGGTTTGTACTGCTAGATATTTTGCTTTTACTGCTGACCTACATAATTAGTACTGCTACAAGGGATCGAATCCAAGGTTAGTACTGCCACCACATTCATTAGTAATATCGGTTATGAGTTTCAACTGTCAAGGATGATGGTTACTCATGCTTTGCGGTCCTGTTATTGTTGCCAAGCATTGATTAGTGCTGCTAATAACGAGTTTATGCAACCAAGGAAAATTTCTACTGCTCGAGTGCTGACAAGTCATATGTAAGTAAGTTTACTGCAGCTGTGTAATGTTTTGATGTGAGTACAAGTTAGGGTTATGGAAACCTAACTACAGGTGTATGAAGATGTGTATGTATGGGCTTTTTAGGTTATTCGTGGATTGGTGATGAAAAGCCCATAGGTAGCTGGCGATTTATTTGGCAAGAAGTTATTAGTACTGCCAATTGGAAGTTTGTACTGCTATTGGAAAGCAGTTAACACTGGCAGTTCTAGTCGATATCGAACAACACACACATGATGGATCTCGGACAAAACAGAAACACAACCTGTTTGATTTTGGTGTTTACTGTTTGGATTTTAGTTTACATATTCTTAACAGATTTAAGGGCTCGTTTTTGGATTTCTTGGATTAATTGATTACGAAAAAGATTGTTTATTGCCTATTTGAAGGTGAAGTGGAATTACTTAGGTTTGTGTTCTTATCATATCTCAAATGGCTTACAACATTTAGAGGTAACTTGTTCGTGCTTAGAAACGATGTAACGAAGACTTGACAAATCTAGCAAAAGTGTGTGATTTCTCTTATGGTGCTCAATGTGTACATTTGCTATCACTTGGTATGTGTCTCATAGAATATGAGGATTTTTGTCAAGAGGTTGCGATCTACTTATATTTCATAGATTTATTTATAAGTTTAGAGTCACGTGGATAGTACAAGATATAAGACACAAGTTTGGGTTATTCTACTTCAGCATCAAGTTTGTTATACTTAGTTTTCTTCATCAGTGATCATTACATAGAGCTTACAGAATTGAAGAAATGGTTAACATATGGGTTTCTGGGGAAGCTTATTGTTAAAATGTTTAACCATTTATATGTGACATTAAGGTTAAGGTTTTTACTACTGCTAGTCATTATTACTACTGCTAGTGTGAGTTTCTACTACTCAAGTTCATTTTTCTTATTGTGCTTAATGGTGGGTAATTTGAGGAGTTAGAAGGCTTAGATTAGAAGTGTGATATTGGTTTGTAGTGGTCAAGATCAAAGTTGCTTATATTCATATGTCCCCTATTGGATTATGACAAAAAGGGGAAGAAGATGTTAATAGGTACAATTGGCAACTTGTAGATCCTTGGTGTGGCATGGTACAAAGGAAATCTGATTAAGGGGAAGTTTGTTTCATTCAGGGAGATCCATGATCTCAACTTCAGGGGAAGCTTTGATTTTATTAAGGCTTTATGATGAAGTTCATATAAGAACATGTTTATTTTTTCATCATCAAATAGGGGAATATTATTGGGAATTATAGATTTGATGAGACAAAAGAAACAAGTAATGAAACAAAAGGATCAAAATCGTCATTAAGAATTCGTACAATCTTGGTGGTGGAATTATGTAGATTTGGTTAAAGATATCAAAAGATGAAGATTTTGGAAGATCTCCTTAAGAAGATAAAGATAACAGAAGATATTCCTAAATGTTTAAAAGATTTATTTGTCTAATGTTTAACTTCCTTTATAAGCCTTGATATCTCTCTATATAAAGATATTCATAGGTGTGTAGTTATATATAAACAGAAAAACAAGTGTGTGTGTGTGTGCAGGAGTTAGAGATGTAAACGTCTATAGTGGTGGTGTGGCCTCAAGGTTAAGGTAACTTGATCCTGTTACAGATTAGTTATAACCGTTATATTCTGATCAAATATAATTGGGGCTTGAAGTGTATTATATGGAAAAACCTTGTTGAATAACTTTGTTCATTATGCTATTTCCGCTATGCATATTCTTTATGTTCATTGTTATTATTATTCTAGATATATGATCTAAACAATCTTGAGCTTACAAAGATCCTATCAACATTTGGTAAATCTTTCTCTTCTTTTCTACTAGTCTCGATTCTAGCCTATTCTCTATTCCATGCATCGTGGCAACTTAACTACTTCATCCGAAGTACTTTTAGTATTTTTAATTAGCAAAATGCAAATTAAAATGTCACTCCTTTCACAAAATTCGTCAAGCCCTAAACTCCTCTCCTGTTTGCGGTCCGGCAGCCCCCAGATCTATTTTGGATGCCCCCAGATATATTTGGGACCGCCGGAAGCAGGCTTGAGATATCTGTCATATCTTTTCAAATCATTAAACGAACTCACCCTCTCTTTTTTCTGCTGCTAAGAGCTGACGTCTTTCCTACACCTAAACCTATGCCCAATATCTCTTTATAGATCAATGGGTCATCCTCACATCCTAACACTCACAAGCATCATTGCTTATGTTGTTAATAGTCAAGTGAATTTCATAATGAAATGCGTCTCATTCTCAAATACAATCCTTACAATCGTCATACTCACAAATCTCCTCACATCTTGGTCCTTCACTCTCGTAGTAAACCTCTTTTCTCACCTCGAATGGTCTTTTCACTTCTAAACGGTTCCTCTCTTTCTCAATAATCTTCTCACTTCGGATAGTCGTCTCACTTCTAATAGTCTTTTTACTTTCGACGTTTCTTCTCACTTCTAAACGTTCTTTTTCACTTCTAATAAGTCTTGTCTCCTCTAACGTTTCCTCTCACGTCTAAACATTTCTTCTCTTTTAATAGTCTTGTTACTATTAAAATTCCTCCTATATCTCTCCTAACTTAATTATTTCATCCGAAATATTTAAGTAATTTGCGAAATGCAAATGTCACTACTTCGCTAAACTTGTCACTTTCTAGAAAGTGAAGAACATAAAGAAGATATTCAATCTTCAAGTATTGTTGAGTCACCACATTGTTGAGTCTCTCATCATTCTTCCACCATGAAAGAACTACCTCATTTCACATCCCACCTTTGTTCCTCAACATTGTCAACCAACAAAACACCAAACAAACCTTTGAATTCCCAATCATCCACTTTTGTCTCGATAGGATCATATGCACATCAATTGTTAGTGCAAATGATATATCAATCTTTTCTATCAACCTCTCGTCAACACGTTCCTTCTTTAGTATCACTCATCCTTTCCTACTTTTCGGCTCTATGGAATCATTTTCATTCACATCCAAGAGCACATCGTCTCCATCCTCGTCTTATTTTTCTTTTTATTCTTTAAGAGTATATATATATATATATATATATATATATATATATATATATATATATATTTTTGAGTGTCATTCGTCTACTTTTAAAAAGTCATTCTCATAATATTTTTGTGTCAATCAATAAATGAATCCAATTCTCGTCTATCAAAAGTCGATCTAATCTTTCTCCGTAAACATACGTCTTGAGTCTTTTAATTATATCATTTAGATTGTTGTTTTTTAAATAATGATTGCATGTGTCAGCTCTAATACTTTCTTTTAAAAGTGTCATACTTTAGAATAATAAAACCTAGAAGTGCATGTCTAGTTCCCCGCTAATGTTTTACAATATGTATATGTGCACTTGTCTACTAACTCTGTTTTGTAGCACAACAATATCTTGATTCCTTGGTGCCCCAAACAAGGGGGAGCATACACTGAGGGGGAGCACTTGCAAGCGTTTTGCTCATTTAAATTGCATCGAACTTCTTGAGCATCGATGATAATTTATTTTGGATTCATGGATCCGTGAGAGTCAATTAAAGGATTGTAATTATCATGGGGATGCAATTAAGCAAGGGGGAGCTAGGTAGCTATGTGGTTTAATAGCATGTGAGATTTAGTTTAACGCCATGATGATAGAATGGACTTCACTAGGATGGATGCAAGTCTCACCTTTATAGTTAGATAGGATTGGGGATTGTCAATATGATGGATGGTTTATTCATAATCCAAATACTTGTCACTTATAACTTTAAAATCACCCTAAACGCTTAAGGTCATCTCTTCATACCTTCAACTTATTATATTGAAAGTACATACTTTCTTTTCATGCGCTTTCTCTCTCTATCATGCCTTTTCTAACACTATCCAAGAACCGCATACAATCACTTCATTTTATTTTTCAAATATATTCTCCTCATACCTCAAATGACTATTTACTCGGAGCACCTCCTTCTTCTTCTTTCCTCCCGGAGCACGTACCCTCTTATATGTCGCAACCAATATACTTGGATCACCTACCTTTTTCTCATTCCTTCAACCTATACACTCAAAGTACCTACCTTCTTTTCTTGCCTACTTCTCACCTGTCATGACCTTTTCTAAACTATCCAAGGAACACACTATCACGTTCACCTTTATTTCTCATATCTTCTCCTCATACCTCAAACCTGTATACCCGGAGCATGTGCCCTCTTCTCATGTCTTCTTCTCAAACCTCCAACCTTTATGCTCCAACCATAATCAACATTATACCTTTTTGCTTCGACAAAAGGGGGAGAAAGGAGTCTAAACAAGTAACTTTTAAACTTTACTATGTGTTATAGATTACATTGTTTTTCATCACCAAAAAGGGGGAGATTGTTATAGATTACATTTTGGTGATGAAAAAAATGTAACTTGTAATACATAACGTAAAGTACGCAAGTTACTCGTAATCACAAATCATCAATGCATACATGCATCAACAACACTCGATGTCTCAAGTCTGCATCAACACCGACATTTGTTTGCACCCGACGTAAATCACGTAAGGTATGTACAAACAAATTAAACTTGTAGGATGATCAAAGAAAAATACTTTTTTGTTAACCATTACCTTTCTACAAAAGTATTTTTCACAAAAATAAATAAACACAAAATACTTTTTAATAAAAGAAATGTTTTATTTAAATATAAAATTTAAAATCTGGTTTTCCCCCCAAAATGGAAGCTTCTATACCAGATACAACCTTCCCCACAAAAAGACAAAAAGTGGAGCGTAGTCTAGTGGCGGCCCCCTTATAGGGTCGGCGACCCCCTAATATATCTGGGGCCGCCGGGACCGCCGTTGCCAGACTGTCAGCTTTCTGCTCCTATAAATAGTGGGTCATCTCCAACTGATTTCACAACCCTTTTGCACGATTTTCTTTCAGTTCTTTCTCTCTCTAGATCTCACTAAATCTCTCTAAATCTTTGATCATTCAACTTGGTTAATCTTGTTTAAATGTGATCAAATCTTCTATCATTTCCTCCTTTCCTCAAGTGCAAGAGAAGAACTTTGGTCATCTTCAAGATCCGAAGTTATGTAGTCTAGTTAGTCCATTTGTAACATTTGTTACATATAGATCGAGTCCATGTCTTCCAATCTTTAGTAGTGTGTAGATCCAAATGATGTATATATTTGGATGGGTTGATTGTGGGTTGGTTAGTATTTTAGGCCTTAAAATACATTGGTGAAGTGGTAGATTGGTTCTAGCTAAGATTAGGACTCGACATCTAGCTTAGTGTCAGAAAATAATGTAAACATTGGTATAAGGTTTTCTCCGCCGAAAGGGAGCTTGTTGATTAGTGAAGTAACTCTCGAGTTAGATACTCGAGGAGTGGAGTAGGACGAAGAGGAGCTTCGTGACCAAACTACTATACATCATCGTGTCAGTTTGCATTTCCTTTTACATTTCTCTTTACTTATGTCTTTACATTTATCGCTTTACTTTTACACTTGCATTGTGCTTATGATTGTGTGAATTGTTATGTATGTTGTGTTAGTCATGGTTGTGTAGCTCTTTGTAGTAAACATTATGAGTGTGGATATATTGGTAGAATATGCGCTAGTTATTGTAAATCCATTATCGACACTTCTCATATTGCGTCAAACTTGATTGGTGATTTGATACAAATAATCTAGTGCGAAAACCTCTTCTGAAGGCGGTCCCTTTAAATAGGGCGGCCCCCTGATGTACTGGACGGCCCCCATATATTTATGGGACCGTCGACAGAGAGTGATATAATAATTGATACAAAAGATTTAAAGTTTTTAAAAGGAAACGTATTCACCCCCTCTACGGTTTCCACAAATTATTTACAAATCTTATTTTTAATTGCTTATTTACTTTTTGTTGCTTATTCACATTTTAGTTAATTAGTAGTTTTATTATTTAGTCTTAAACCAAAACTTTTATTGATTAGTGATCACCCCAAAACTTAAATTAAATCCACCTACTCCCTGAGGATTCGACCCTTTCTTACCCTATCTATATAGGTTTAGTTAAGCTTTATTTTTTATAGTACAACGACCCTATCAAATTTTGGTGCCGCTGTCGGGGAGTGAGTGCGCTTTTGGTTTTAGTTTTTGTTAATAGTTTAAAAATCAAAAATACAAAAAGATTTTCTTTTTCTCTTGTTTTGTTTGCTTGTTTGTTTTGTTAGTTGTGAGTGTGCATGTTAGTGTATGCGCACGCGCAGATCGGGACGTACATCACCGTTAGCTTACGATCCCGAGGTAGAGAGAAGTGCAAGGTTGAGGAGGAAGTAGTTAGACAGTTTTCTACTATCCTTGATTTTGTAAGTTTAGAAGAGATTTTAACGGAAATGCCAGGTGACGACGATGCCACCAGAGCAGAATCGTCACCATCGGCTATGGATTCCGACAATAGACCGGGGAACTTCGAGGATCCCTCGCCGATTGTGTATCCGGCTGCAGCTAATGGGGCTGTGAGCAACTTCAAGATCCAGCCGAACCTCATAGAGATCTTGCCCATTGTTAGAGGTCATGAGGAGCCATACACACATCTGCGGGAGTTCTTCTCCATTGCAGATACATATCAAGTTAATAACACCACTAAGGATGGGGTAAGACTTCGCCTTTTTCCTTTTTCTCTTAAAGATCAAGCTAAGGCCTGGTTCACATCTCTCTAACCAGGTAGTATTAACTCATGGTCTGAAATGTAATCCGCGTTTCTTAATGAATTATATTCTATAAGTAAAACTGCTACCATTAGGAATAAGATTAAATCCTTTCGTCAAATCCCAGGCGAGCAGTTTCACGAAGCTTTTAGTAGACTAAAAGAGTTATTAAGAACTTGCCCTCACCACGATGTTCCAAAATGGGAGCTTGTCAAAGTCTTCTATGATGGGTTGGATTATCATAACCAACAATTTATGATGGCAACTAGTGGGGGTATGTTTTTCTCACGGCCCATGGAGGAAGAATGGGAGTTTTTTGAAAAGTTGAGCAAGGGTTTCAAGACCCAAGCTTCAGTGGATCGAAACAACAACCACACATCTTTCGCCAATTTTGTGTCTAACCAACATGGCACAAATTCTGAAACTAGTGAGTTAAGTAAGAAAGTTGATCTTTTGTTGAGAAATCTAGGAAAAGGTGTCCCGAATGTGTCGCAGGTGTCACATTACGCATGCTCAATGTGTGGTGATCCGAGCCATTCGATCAATAATTGTCAAAGTTGGGGGGCGCCATCGAACGAGGAGGTAAATGGAGTCTATGGAAACCGTCCACGAAATGACCCATTCTCTGAAAGTTACAATCCGGGATGGCGCAATCATCCCAACTTCTGTTGGAAGGATGACGACAATTACAATCGCCCTAACAATACCCAACAACAAAACCATGGTTACAAACCAAGGTATGAGGGTGGCGATTCATCTAACCTCTAACAAAATTACCAATAACAAATCTCCTACCAACAAAGGCCACAGCAATACCAAAATCATGGTCAAAGTTCAAGCAATGGCCAACAATCCAATGTTGACCAAAAGTTTGACTTAATCTTAAGCGAGTTGGACAAGTCTAATAAAGGTTCAAACTTAAAGTTTGAGTCCCTCTCTAAATCTGTAGTGAATCTTGAAAGACAAATGGGGCAGTTGGCCAAAGAGGTGCACAAACAAGAAGTGGGTAAGCTTCCAAGCTATCCCACCCTCAATCCAAAGCATAAGCCAGATGGTCCTGAGCATGTGAATATGGTGACATCTCTTTGAAATGGTAAAACCTACAACAGTGACATCAAAATTCCAAGTGTTCATGATTTTTCACATGATGTTGAGGATTTCGTTACTGATGACGAAATGGTTGTTGAAGGTAAAAAAGCTGATAATGTTAAGTCCGATTCTGAGTTGGTAAATGATTTGTTAAAAGATCTTCCAAAACCACTAACATAGAATCCTGAAACTACTAAATCACCCAAAGTTGGGGAGGGTGGTGTGTCAAGAACAACCACTCCTTACCCCGCAACTCTGGAAAAATCGGCATTTGCAAGATTGGCTATAAAGGGTCCTCATTCTGAGGATATGTGGGAGATTTTCAAGCGAGTAAAGATCAATCTCCCCCTTATTGATGCTATCAAGCAAATTCCTGCATATGCCAAGTTTTTAAAGGACTCGTGTACCCAAAAGAGGAAGCTGAAGGCAACTTTGCCTAAAAGGATTGACCAAACCGAGCATGTCAATACGGTCTTATCTAGCTCTCTTCCTCCCAAATTCAAAGATCC